>JBBPFQ010000133.1:2267189-2277484 GCA_037974815.1 Kaempferia elegans | reverse complement strand
GCTCCACGTTGGACGACCAGCATGAGCGTCCTTCTGAACAGAAGGTGTCTTCCATGAGGATCGCACACGCTGGTCATGGTGTGCAGGGTAAAAAAAAAACTCTCTATATATCTTAGTTTGCACAGTCGCCTTGCGGGATGCGCGTGGACAGTCCTGTGCAAATGCACCTTTAGGTGTACCTGAAGGCGCCTTCTAGTGACCCTGAAGGTGTCTTCGCATAGGGTCGCCTACGCGCGTCGCGCGTCGCGCATCTGGGCGTCTCGCCTTGTGAGTGTCGCCCACCGTGAGTGAGCATGATGAATATGCGAGATAAAAATTCCATAAATATATAGAGAAAAATTATCCTGCAAACTCACCCGTACGCGACGTGCGTAAGCGAGTGTGATGGAAGACACCTTTAGATGCATGAAAGACGCCTTCAGAAATCAGAGTGCACGAGAAGACTCCTTCCATGCATCTGAAGGCATCTTCTGTCATATTCGTCCATGCGCGACGTGCACGGACGAACGTACCAGGTAAAATTTATATCACCGTTATCCATTGCACACGTGCTGTGAGATATGAGTCACGTGATCCGGCTCAATTATTTGTTTTTTTATTTAAATTTCAAAACACAGATTGACAGGAATGGAAGGCGATCTGCGAAGATTTCGTCGTGAATCCATGGCGTAAATCCGAGAGCAGCGCGAGATTGAACGAGCGAGGCGCGTATAAATGCGGCCACATGGAACGGCATCGAGGCCGACACAGCGACCGATCAGAGCAGCAGCAGCAGCAGCAGCAGAGGCGCCGCCATTGCTGCTCGCTTTCGTACCTTATCGTCTCTCTTCACGTGCGCCTTCCCTCTCCCTATTTGTGCCTTTTTCTCGGTCGATCTCGAGGCCACACGCATCGAAGCGACAAGATTAGGGTCAAAATAGGATGGAAGGAGGAGGAAAGAGGCAGTCTTCGTCGATCGCCGACGAGCTTTTCCCGACCGGCAAGGATGGTTCGTCATCCTCGTCGCCTGGATACTTTAGCAGCGTCTTCCCCCCTGCTGCCGCGGTACGTCCAGGGATTCTATTCTTTGATTGCTCGCAGGGCTTGGAATGTTGGATTGTTTTTTAGGGTTTTGAAAGTGGGTTCTCGCATGTCGATAGTTTGCCGATTGTTTCATCTTTTAGGGCTTTGATTCCTTTTTTCTCTGCAATTGAACCATCAAAATGTGATTGTTCTCGACTGTCGACATGGCGTTGCAGGTGATGGGTAAGGATTCATCACAGAACGACTGGTACTGGACGTTGAGCAAGCAGAAGACGGATGGACAATTCGGGAACGCTCAGGGCGTACCTCAAGGTCGTTGAATGTGTAGACTTTTTTTTGTGTGTGGATTTCAATTAGTTATTTTTTCTTCTTATTATGGATTTAGTTTATTTGGATTTTGTACTTTGGAACTGTTCTTGTTCTCAAGGAACGAATTGTTCTACTTTTAGTTGAAGTGAAGTATTAGAGATCAAACTATCATATTCCTCTTCATTATTTAAGGGATGCTGAAATCACAATGCAAGGAAATAAGGTTTCTTGAGGCAACTGTTTGGTTCTAATGGTTTAGATTTTCTGTTGAAAAATTATTTATCCATTTATCCTTCTCCAGGTGGTAAGCCTCAGGGAAATCCAACCAAGAAACAAATGACGCAGAGCAAGGACGTTAAACCTGTAACTCCCGATCAATATGAAGAATCCGCCTATTTTAGCTCTTCTGTTCACTATGGCGGTCGTGATTTCTATGACAGTTCTTCATCCACCCAAGTTTCTGGATCACCAAAAACTGTAACTGATTCACTAAATTTCATAAATTAGGAAGAACAATGTTATGACGGGCATGAAACTCAACCTTTTAACTGTCTCAGTTTAAAGATGACAAAGGGGAAAATTCAAATGACTCTGATGCTGCCAATAGAGGTGAATGGTGGCAAGGTATTGATCGTGTGAATTAGCATTGTATTGAATCTCTTGCAGGCTTACACTAAAAAATGCACTATGCAATTGATTGTTTTTCAGGTTCTCTGTACTATTGAAGTACCAACTCAACTAATATGCTCTTGATCAATATTCATAGAAGGTAATTCCTTTTATCTGGCACTTCAAAATATTAGTAGCCATTTTGGCTCATTGACATATATCATCCGCAAATGATCTGAATCAAAAATGAATTTATATTTTGGTGTAATTTTATTCATTTGTGTCTTCTATGCCTAGTTGCTACCACTAGATTTGGACTGAGCGTGTCATATTATTCACTATATCAGTTCCATTCTATAAAGACTACATAAGAAAAACATTACCGTTTTTTATTTTGCCTTTTTGAAAAATTGCCTTATTTGTTTTCTGTTCTTCAGGTTTTTCTTGTTTTGAAATTTGTTATGCTAGATACTAATAACCAGCCTCTCTTTTAGATGTTCCTTTGGTATTCTGAGTTTTAATTTATTCCATATATGTAATTGAAATAAGTTGACCTTTTTCTCATTTAAATACTTGGGTTTAACAATCATTTTTGAGGGAAAATTAGTCAATAGCTAACTTCTAGCTTGCAGCTTATTTTTCTGCCACAGAAGCAAATCTGCCAAGTACTAAGTTATGTTTAACCGATATTCCTAAATGATAATTGACAACTCGTCAAATGATGAATGTGTGTTGGCTGCTTTCTTTGTCACTTGGCTTACAGGAGTCTGGATGGTTCCGGATGTCTATAGTTGACTTCCCTTATTGAACATCTTTCTGTCATTAGAAGTTGACCTGGTTTTATTATGATAGTGTTAAGGATGAGAACTACTGGGAGTGAGTATCATCTGTTTGAGCTTGTTTAACTGCGACTATCTATGCTACTGCGCTAACTCTATTGCTTGGCCATTTTCAATCCTTTTTATTGTAAATTTGTCTGCGTCTATTGTTTGTTGCTTGGTGTCCACTATTCATGTTTGTTATGCTACCACAATTGTGTGAAGGTTTGATCCCTATTCCTGTACTCTGGGAGAGATGAAGGCTATCTAGTTGTGGAGGTGACTCGAGAGGGCTGACTCCTAATGGAGCTCCCTTGCTGTATTATGAAAGAGATCAAGGCTGTCTAACTTTGCAAATGGCTTGAGTTAGCTCATTGTATTAACTCTAAACATTTATCATGGCTTTTAAATAGAGGAATTTAGTTTGCCTTTTATGTAGGTCACTTGAGAGAGAGGTTTTCTTTCTCCCTGGGTTTCTTGTTATGTTCGTGCCCAAAATTTCACTTGGTGAAAGAATGATATCTTTCACTTAGCATCGTTAGGGAGTACAGCACAATGTTGATTCCTAATTCTCCTTGTGCTTTAGGGTGTGATGATGCTTATTTTAGATTAAAGGCACACAAAATCAACCACAAGACATAGTAGTTATTAAGATCAAGAGCATTTATTGGATGTCAGCAGATTATGAAACCAGAAATAATATGTGAATCTATCACTTTTTTTTAGGATTCGTGTAGATGGTTCTCAAGATCTGTAGAAGCCTTTTTGACAATTTGTTTAGGACACACTTGGATGTTGGAATATCACTACCAAATTTGTGCATAGTTCCTAGTAAAAACACATTTAACACATATATAATAGGTTCTAACAGCTAAGTAACGAGTAGTTTTTGAACCGCTCTGGCTGTCTGAAATTCGAGTTCAGTGGACTAAGCTTATTCAAATAGGAATTGCAACATAATCCGCAAAAGTTCACTTAATTGAACAAATTTTCCAATTACTGGAACTGAATCCAGATTTCCTGAATTCGCTTCGGTTTACACCTTCATAAGCCTACACAAAGCTCTTGGTCAAGTCAAACTACAATAAGGAACATGTTATTTGCCACCGAGAATATTTTCTAATGGCCAAGTAATGACTAGTTTTTGAACCACTCTAGCTGTCTGAAATTTAGTCAACTAATGTGTGGCAAAAGTCGAAGTGTTCGCCCCCAGCGCCCCTGCCAGTCTGTCCTAGGACCAACATGGATGAGGCAAATCACAGTGACTGAGGAGACAAATGGATGGGAGAAATATAGTCAACTAAGCTTATAAAAATGTTTGTTATGACCTAATACTTTAAAGTTCAATTCAGCCAGTAGGACAAGTATTATAATCGACTGGAATTTAGTTTAGATAACTCAAGGCTAATCAAGAGGATTATGCTTTTGCAGTTTCTACCTAATTTACTCATCTCATCATCTAAACCTCATATTACAATTAGCACACAATCTCTCACAGCTCACACAAAATCCAGGTCTTTAATCTTTACTTTAACCTCGACGATGATGTTACCTTAGCTTTAGGATTTTAACCGCTTGTTTAAAGGTCTCACCTTCGTCTTTAGGTCTTCAACCACTAGATTGAAGGTCTTGCTTCCAGATTTTCACGCCAATGATTTCACATCTTGAACCACTTGCTCAAAGGACTCACCTTCAGTCTTTACGCCAAAGATTTCATGTCTCCTGGTCCACCTCGTCAGCAATTTTTCAGTCCTTCGAATATCTCATATCATTCTTCACCAATCAACTCCTAGTCTACCATCCTTTGCCAATCACCTCTTAGTCTGTCTTAGATATCTCTAGATCATCGAGCCAAATCAACATGACTTGATTCAGCTTGCCATGTTCTTGCAAACTCTGTGAAATCATTTGTTAAACACATCAAAATTATTTTCAAAGTAATATGGTTGAAGTCAACCGCTTATGAGGATTTTTGCATGAATTATCTTCTCAAATTACTCATCACTGCACCAGCAACTGAAGCTTATATCTTTTGCTCTGAATCTTATATATTTATACACTGCTTTACTTAAATTTTATAACATTTTGTCCTGTTGTAACAGATCTGTGGGAGAGTTGCTGCTGTTTCATGTATCTAGTTCGTGCCAGTTTAAACATGCCAAGGAGTCTGTATTTTTTTTTTGTTTCCTTTTCTTTGTTTTTCTTGCTATTTAGTTTAACAGGTAGCATGGGACTCTGCTGTCGAAGTATTTTACAGTCTTGTGGACCTTTTCAGGTCTGAGCAGTTAGTCTTCGCCTCCTCCTTTTATGTTAGTGAGGTTGTAAAGTTGCTCAAAATGTATCCCTGTTGCACTAAGAATGCTCGACTTTTGTAATCCATCAGCACTTTGAACATGTCTTCAGGAACCTTAGCTTTTAAAATTGTCTTCAAATAAAGATTTTGTGGGGTGCAAAATTAAATTTGAACAGTCTATCTCTCGAGCCTCTAGTCTGATTCCGCCGCCCGTCGTTCTATTTTCCTTCTCAATCAACTCACCGACCTTCACGGGGATCATCGTACTAATGGAGCTATCTGACGATCGACAGATGGAGCTGCGGGAGATCCAGAAGCTGGAAGGCCACTCCGACAGAGTGTGGAACCTCGCGTGGAACCCGGACTCCACCGCCCCGCCCATGCTAGCCTCCTGCGGAGCTGACAAGACCGTCAGGATCTGGCAGCAAGGGACTTCTGGATCCTGGGTTTGCAAGGTTTGATTTCTTTCTTCGCATTAGTTGGATTCCTCAAAGGACAGATTTTGGTAATTTTGATTAGGTCAAAATCGATTTTTTACTCATTTGGGGAAAGTTGTGCTCTATTAGCCTTTAAGATGCAGCGTTAGGTATGGGCCTGTGTGATCGGATTTCGGAGGCAATTGTTCATGGATATCGAGTTATATTGATTCTTTTTTGCTACACTTTCTCTAGATGTATCTCTATGTATAACCTATATCTC
The DNA here is from genome assembly GCA_037974815.1 of Kaempferia elegans. NCBI lineage: Eukaryota > Viridiplantae > Streptophyta > Magnoliopsida > Zingiberales > Zingiberaceae > Kaempferia > Kaempferia elegans. The sequence continues at coordinate 2,271,733 of JBBPFQ010000133.1, read as the reverse complement.
TCTCTATGCTATGGATACTCTAAATCTGTTGTGATTGGTTAAATAGCTCAAACATGCTGTTTTCAAGCCGCAAATTTTAGTTGAGTTTTAGTACAAGCATGCAGTATTGGTTGCGCAATAATGTTGGACACAATTTAATTAGGTGGGTAGGCTTGCCAAACCCTGCCAGATTTTGAAACTTTAAACCAAAGACAATTTATATTAACTCATATAGAAATAAGTAAAATAAAACATATACGAAAATAATTAAAATAACAAGGCTTAACTCGATTTGAGAACCTTATAGCCTGGCCCAATCAAGCAGTAATCAAGACTTGTTATACAATTCAATAAATAACAAGCTACAGACCCCCGGGCCATGGTGCAACGACAAGACGCTCAAATTGTTTCCCAAACACCCACGGTTCGAATCCCCGCTATTGCGCACTGCAAGACATTTTCTTCCCATGGGATAAAAATGATGGGTGGAACGTTGGCTGCTGGATGAGGAGCTGCTCGCGCACCAAAGGCCTAGACACCTAGATGATAAAATAAATGAATAACAATCTACAAATTACTAAAAGCTAAAATAACACATCTATAACTTGGTTTTGCCCTTGCAAAAAGCAGTTAGCATATGCAAAGATGTTGCCCTTAAAAGAAGAAATTTGATCTTACCTAAATTGGAAAAAAAAAACAAAGCTTCCAGGTCAATACTTTTGTTAAATTCTTTTGAGGGGTATTCGTGTAATGTGATTCAGTCACATTGCACTGCATGGGATAGTATAGACTTGGACTTTAAATCTGTACATTCTGGTAGACTATCTAAATCAATTGCAATCGACATTGGTCTCCCAAATCCTTACTTAAAACAAAATTATATATTATTAGTAAAGCCATTCTGATTATCTATTTTCTGCCATCCTAAACTGAATTCAAACTCTGTGTTTTCATTGAAATAGAGGCATACATCATGCGAGTTTGGATACATTTAAATTCTGTTTTTTCTGCTTTATCACTCTGATTGTCGTATTAGAGTAACCTACTGAAGAAACATCTCTGCTCTGCTTGCACTTAATTAACCTATTTTCATTATAATAGGCTGTACTTGAAGATAGTCATACTCGTACAGTTAGATCTTGTGCTTGGTCCCCTTGTGGAAAGTTATTAGCTACTGCAAGTTTTGATGCTACAACTGCCATATGGAGGCATATTAGCGGCGACTTTGAATGCATTGCAACGTTAGAGGTAAAGACCAATTAAACACACATTTGATGCACTTGTGCTACAACTTCTAGTTCTCTTCAGAATTACTCATTTTGAAAAATTAATCACGACATCTTGTTTATTTCTTTATTCTATTGTTAGGGTCATGAAAATGAAGTGAAGAGCATTTCTTGGAATGCCTCAGGATCGTTGCTTGCTACATGTAGTCGAGATAAGACTGTTTGGATCTGGGAAATGCTGCCCAGCTTTGAGTTTGAGTGTGTTTCAGTATTACAAGGTCATACGCAGGATGTTAAAATGGTTCAATGGCATCCATTTTTGGATCTTTTGGTTTCTGTCAGCTATGATAACTCCATCAAGGTATAGAATTGCAAATCAAGTGATGCAATTTCCTTCTATTAGTAAATATGAGCTCAAGTCAACTTCTGGCAATTATTACTTATTGGCCAAAGTTTAGTCATGGTGTGGTTGTTAGGTCTGGGCAGAGGATGGTGGTGGTGATGACTGGCACTGTGTGCAAACAATTGATGAAATTAGCAGGTACTGAAGTCTGTAGTTAGTCTTATCTAGTGTTCTGATTGTTTTAGACTATCTCAAACAATTTGTTCTTACTACTGTCACAGACACCAGTCAATTATAACTGTAAACTCATAGCTTGATAATTAGTCCAATGCTTTCCAATTTGATCTTTTCTGAACTTTATCATTAAAACTTAAGCTATGATACTCAGCAAATTAACGGCAAATTTCATGTAGAACTGGTTAAAGAAACATGTTCCTTAATCAGTCCAATGCTTTCCAATTTGATCTTTTCATAACAAACTTTATTTTATTAGCTGCTTTAGATTTTGCACAATAAAATAGTCCATCTTCAGCTGGATCTTTGACAATGCACTTGACTGTTCTCTTACAGTTCCGAAGTAAATTCCTCAATTGGCAACTTGATTTTCTCATAATCAGCTGAGAGAAAATTCTTAAAACAGTGAAGTGTTCTTCATCCTGCTATTGAGTCACTTGTTGACCAAATGTCTTGTAGAGAAACACTACAACAACAACCAATGCTTATCCCACTAGGTGGGGTCAGCACTTTGGTTTATATCTGATATATGATTAAAAAAATTGATTGATTGGTTAACTAAAAATTTTGAATGGCCTACTTAAATTTAAAATTGCCGATGTTAAATGTTGTTTTAGTTAATTGTCTTTCTATGTAAATTCCTTTATCTATTCACGAATGGTTTTAACTCCGGAGGATTCTGAATCCTGTGAAGTATACTTATTGTTTTTCGCATTTCTGTAGATACAATGGAGCCATCATCATTGAAGGCACTACTACATAGTGTGACTGAGTTCGGTCTTGTATCTTCCGGCAGCAATGTACAACTTGAATTAGTTCAGACTTACTGTCAAAAAATCAATCACATCCTTGAGAATTTTAAACCAGTATGTAATGAACTTGTTGCTTCGGAGGTATCTTTGGATGTGCAACTAGTCAAGGCGTTGGCTGAACTTGATGCTGCAATTGATGAAGCAAGGGGACTTGTCCTGAGTTGGCATCTAATAACGAGTAAAATTTACTTTGTAAGTAGATGAACTTGTTTGTTATACCTAGTATCTTCTCTTTAAGATTATTCTATGGAATGAATTGCATTTGCATTCTAAGAACTTTACCGTAATTAGATTCAGGCATACCCATAATTCTTTTTATCTCTGTTTCTAACATAGCTGATCAAAATGGAAGGTTCTTATTGATTTTGAACAGAATTATTTTGCTGAGATGCTTCGTGAATTTTTTGGCTCACAATAACAATTATCAAGCATCTTTAATAGCCAAAACAAATTGCAAATTTCATACAAATGTCACTTTCCCTCATTATAATTACTTATATGCACAGTTTAGAGATCGCTAAAAAGCTTAGTTTAGATGATTGTTAGTAGGTTCTGGAAAAAAAAAAGAAACTATCATGCTATTCTAGAGGATGAAGAAAAAGTTGTGGAACAGCTTCATTGTCTTGCCTTACTAACCTCTATCCGCCTGAACATGTTAAATCTAGATGCAAATTTGTTGAGTGAAATTCCGTTCGTTTCAAGAGGCTGACAAGAATTATTAACATTCAGTATGACATGCTTAGAGTACACTACATAGTTAGGGTCTGTGGTTCATTATTATCATAATGGTTTTTGATCCTGTCTGTAAGGCAGTCGATTGGACACCAGGGAATACTCTGCACAGGTGGACAAGGAGGATGTTGATGTGGATACTCGGGCACACTCAGATCTTCACACACTCAGCCAATCAAATCACGTTAGCAACCAAACAGGAGTCGCCGCTCCGTGTTTGGTCCTCTGACGCTCAAGTTAGTCCGATTGCGTAAGGGGAAGAGTATAAGTAGAAAAAGGAGCAAAGTTTCTGTGTAGATGCGTGTGTCCCAAAAGCGTACCTGAGGCCCTCTTCCCAATGTCTATTTATAGGGGGAAAAGATCCCTGACAGCTGGGGCACGTGGCAATTCCTTTCCATGTTGGGCTGGCTATATATGGGCTGCTCATCATTGTCCATGCCACGTGTCCTCTTCTGACAGGCATATTAGCTAGACAGGAATATTCTCTGACATTCCGTTACACTAGGCGACAGAGGACTTTTGTCTTAGTTGGCCGATCGGATGGTGCCATCATGTTGACTCGGCCATGCGATTGAATCGGTTGTTGACCTTGGAGGATGAGCTTCCACCGACCGGTCTTTCTGCTCGGAGCGGACTTCATGTATTGTGTCAATCGGACTACAGGTTCCTCATGGACTATGTTTCCACACGTCGATCGAGCCGTGACCTTGGCGCTCTGAATCACCGACCGGCCTTCGATTGAGCAATGACCTTGGCGATTTGAATCGCCGACCGACTTTATGCTCACTGCAGTAGATGAATTTCCAATTTCTGCTAACTAGTAGGCACATCCGATCGGGCATCTTATCCGGGCAGGTAGAGCGTCCGATCGACAATTAAGCTCGGTCGGATTCGGGGAGGCTTATTTGGCCTTTTTGTTGACTTAAGTGACTTGATACTTATCTTGACTTTGGGGGTGACATGACCTTTCCATTCACCGACCTTTGACCCCGGATCAGTGATAAATACTCTATAGTTTTTATGTTGAATTTAAATGGAATAATTGTTTTTATAACCTCATTGTGTGTGTTGTTTTTTAAATAATTCTTGTAAAATTAATTGTTCTCATTAATCTTTTCCTCGAACTTTTTAAAACATCCTAAATCATTTTAAAGCACAATTATTTTTATTATATTAATTAGTTAATGAATTGAGCAAACTAAAGAAATCAAATAAGTT
>JBBPFQ010000133.1:2190176-2202310 GCA_037974815.1 Kaempferia elegans | reverse complement strand
CTAAAATCCTCTTGAAATAAGTAATGTCAGAATCTAACCATATAGTATTTGTATGGGATTTCCAAATCTACCTACTTATGTATTAAAGCTATGTGTTAAAGCATTATTTATTCATAAACTTATGTATTAAAGCTATGTGTGAGTTTTGTTCAATTTTGGTGTTGCATCAACATTCCTTCTATCAACTCTAGCTTTTTTATATGCTTGTTCTTACAGCTGCTCTTTATTCTCCTTTCTATCTCTCCCATATTTTGTTTCTATCTATAGCCATATCCTTTCCATGCATACAAATTCAAAATCCACATCAACTAGCAAAAACATCAGTTATCAAAAAGTTATCATCTGCTAGATTTGGGAAGTTTAATTTTGTTGAGGAGACACAAGGTTTTGACCTTTACAAATATGACACAAAGGGAATGTTTTGGCAACGTTGGGTTGGAAGTGGACTACTAAGGTGATGGTTGTATAAAAACACTTGCATTATTTGTTTTACTCTGCTTCATTTTTCTGTAAAAGAAACAGGTTTTGAAAGGATGATTTTAGTTATATAAAGTTCTAAGAGGTATTTAAATACTAATTTATGGAATCAGTTTTTTTTTTTAGCTTATTGTCCTTAAGTTTTACAAAGTGTTCCATTTGAAAATTCTTTAACTTGTTATCTAGCAAAGTACAAGTTTTATGCTTTGTCAAGACAACAAACAAATTTGAATTAGGGTTTGATTTTTGTATCCTCTAAAGTATATATGAGGTTATTGTGTTTGTTTTGGCTGCATTTTAGTACTTCGATCCATCAAACAATGGGTATCATTACTTTTTCTCTTTTTGTACAATTCAATATTTCTTATGTCTACTTTTCTTATGAGTTCAAAGCCTTTTCTAATAACACCAAAGATAGTTGAAGTTGGGTTCTGTTCAATGTTTGTGAACCTAAGTATAATCTTACTGCATCAGCATGGGTGCCTAACTGTCAAAATCTTGTAAGATAAATTAAATTTCTAGGGTCATTGTTGAGCGCTTGAGTTTGTTGATAACCCTTCATAGGCAGCGTCCATATTAAAAAATTGATGTTTTTATGCAATGGTTGATTTGAAAATTAAAATAGGAATGAAATGGGAGACAATACTGGTATTGAATCCTTTTTATGCCAACTGACATCAATCGTGGTTGTTCTTTAATCTTATGAATTCACCTTATCCCTTTGGCTCCACGCACATGACCCTATTAGGTCGGCCAGTTGCATAGTTCCATTGCATTTTTTTTAAATGATCAATTATTTCTGAAATAGCTCTACAAACTCATCCTGACCTATCACTTCATTCAGCAGTTTATGATCTCAGTTTTTGAAAACCAACGTTGGTATCAACTTATTATAATCACAATAAATGTACATATATCGGCAACATGCTGATTTTGTTTGTATATTGGATTAATATTATTTTAAGATGAATATAAAAGCCAGCTATGACCATGCAGAGCTGCACTAGTTTGGAAATAAATTTGCCAGTTCTCTGTTGAGAAATTTATGGTAATCTATTATCAATGAATGGAGTGCCATAGATTCTGCATTAATAGAGCCCATGCTAATTTCCTTGGATGATGATGGCCTTCTTCATGCCTCTTTAACTTTTATTTGATTTGTTACTTTTTCAGGCAATTACAGAAAAGTATAATACCGGGTTGTTATTTCATATTTTCTATAAGAGAAAAAACATTTAGTCTTTAATCCAACCGATAGCATTTTGCTACTTCCCTTTTAACTTATTTACAACCTCTAGGGCAAAGAGGTTTTTGTCACAGCCAAACAATGCATTGACAAAGATTCTATGTAGGCTACTGATACATGCCTTAGACCTTCCCTCTGAAATTTTCCTACATGTACTGAATCTTGAAAAGCTTAAGATGGTTCTTCTTTTATGTTCTACCTTCATTATGATACCAAGAGTGCTAATTTTCTGGATATGCAATGACACTGAAAATCCTTCTATCTTTTTGATTGCGTGACAATTGTCCAATTCTTCTCTATCCTTAGATAGCTTCCTTTCTGAGTGATGTAAACCTAATATGCTGTTAATATTATTTTCCCATTTTTAAAACATATTTATTTGATTTGTTTATATCCATATGCGTTTAAGAAAATAGCAAGCAGTTATTGTATTTCACATCCATCGACAGCGTAATGTATACATTTTTGGAACTGGCAGTTCTTACTGAACGAGGATGCAAGTCCAAGAAAGAATGAGATTGTGTTCATCTCGCCTACTGGTGAGGAGATTAAGAATAAGAGACACTTGCAGCAATACTTGAAGTCACATCCTGGAGGCCCCCCTTTAAGTGAATTTGACTGGGGAACTGGTATCTTCACTTTCTGAGTATTTCCTAATGCGTGTTAGAGTTCCACGATTATACAAAATATATGCACATGAATATTGCACAAATGAATCTGTATTTTGGTTCATTCATCAAAAATCTATATGCAGGTGACACTCCAAGGCGTTCTGCAAGAATTAAGGAGAGAGCTAAGCCAGTAGATACCCCAGAAGATGAGAAGCCAAAAAAGCGAGAAAGGAAATCAAGTTCGAAGAAAGCAACAAAAGACAAGAAGGATAATGAAGATGGATTTGATGCCACTTCAGAGGCAAAAGAGGATGTTGTGACAGAAGAAGCTAAAGCATCAACTGATGTGGAAATGCAGGATACTGAAGATGAAAACAAGGTCAAAGCTGAAAATGGAAACGAGGTTAATTGTGAAGCTTTAACCACTGGGACTGACGTAAATGAGGTTATTGCTACCGAAGAGATTGCAGTGAATGAGGATACTTCTGTTGAAGTTGTGAACAAGGGTGCAGAGGAGCCAAATTCAACCTTAGAAACTGACAGAAACGTTCAAGAGAAAACTGCTGCTGATTTGGGGAACAATGATGCAGAAACAGCAACTGAAGCTGATAAGCCAGCTGACTCAAACGTATCGTCTCTGCCTGACGACTCAAAAAATTTGTCAGCAGCTAAAGACAACCAAGGGGATCCAGCAGGGGATAGTCTTCAGGAGGATTCTGTCTCTGCTGTCCCCAAGGATGTTCCTTCGGGGAACAGTGGTGATGCACAGCATCTGCCCAAGGCTTCGCCTATTAAAACTTAGCATATTGTCATCTAGACCATGGTTTCTTGATTCTAGGTTTTAGCGCCATCTTTTGGACTGTTTGTAGTATGAACTTGTAACTAGCGCAAATATGCTGCTACTCAACTAAATGTTGTGACCATGTATGCATGAATCTTCTGTATGTCCAATAGGTAGATTGTAATCTTAACTTGAAACTTATTCCTGACGTGATACTCGGTTGTCAATGCATGATTTGTGTTTTGCTTCCATTTCAGAATTGTGTTGTCACTTGAATTTTATTGGCGGAAGAGGGATGAGTAAAAGTGCGAACGGGAGATTATTTTGGACAAAAGCGTTTTGAAAATAAAATATCTGTTGCACTATTCATTTCTCAAGACAATAAATTTAAAGAGGGATGAGTAAGGCATGATGACCTGCTCAAATGGTCAGCTAAGCCATACAGAGACGCATGTAATGGGGCTCACACCACAAGTACAGTAATCCAATCCATGTTCATGCGGTTCTTTTAGGGAAACGAGTTCTTCTAACACATGAAAACGGTACCTAGAATAGAGTAGAAACAGAATCATGATCTGAATTGGATTATCTGTGCCTGAATGCTCAGCGGTAACGACGAAGAGATAGTGTCTGGTTCCGCTTCCAAGTTGCCCTGCGAGATGGCCTGGCCTTGTGATAGCGATGACCTTTGCCGCGAAGACCCCGGTACTTTTTACCAGCTGAAGTGAGCCCGCGAAGCTCACGGTGTTTATGAACACCCTTGCAGATCCAGTTGATCCTAGGGTCATTGCGGATCACTGTGTGAGCTGCATCAACGAGGATAACCTCAAAATATTTGTAGGTTGAATCCTGTACAACACAAGAATACAAGTTATAGAGACAAATGAAGTCTGAAATACCAAGCAAAACTGTATAGAGGCCAGTACTGTCAAACAACAAAATTTATCAGACCTCGTTAACCCAGTAGGAGTTTAGCACCCTGAGGCCTCCCAACTTCCGCCCAGCTCTTTCCTCAGCTACTGACCTCTTGTTTCTTTGGAATTTAAGTTGAGTGATACCCTGATTTTTGGGTTTCCCATAGACAATACCTTTAGGAACTGGTCTCTTCCTGCCACCGCGTCGTACACGAACACGATAAATGACATAACCCTACATCCCGAAAGCAAACACTATAAGCATGAAAACAAACACAAGAAAAATGAAATATGAACAAATATAGAACCTTGTGTCTCGTTTACAGGTCACTGGCATATAACTCAATACCTTATAGACTTGCCAATAATGAATACAAGGAAAATTGTCATACAAACAGGAAACTGGCAAGTGATTAGAGTTCGAAGTTAAGAACAAATGGAACCAACAAAAAGAAAATAATATGATGTAAAAATTTCTTCATAGACAACTTAACTCATAGGCCACTCTAATTTCATTGAGTTACAGAGGAAGAACCATCATAATGAATACAAGATAGTTGAAGTAATTGCTAGACTACAGCTAATAGTTCCAGGACTTGCAACTACAGCCGAGGAAGGAAGACTGAAGAAATGGGATGCGATCCTGGAGTAGGTTATTGCCTTGTCTTAATCATTGGGCAAAGTAATGCAATTTGCATCCAAATAGATACCGTGTTAGAGCATGGCAGACGTTAGGGAAAAGTGAGAGGTTATGGAAATGAGCACACATCAATGTGATCCATGAAGATTCAAACAGTAAGGCTCATGCACCGGAAAAACATAAAAATAAAAGCAAGAAAAAAGCATTAAAATCTTGGTAAATAGCAAAAAATAGCGGAAATCGCTCATGGATCGTAACCTGCTTTGCCTTGTAGCCAAGACGCCGAGCCTTGTCGGGGCGCGTCGGCCTGGTGACGCGGACGATGGACGGAAGCTGGCGGTATTCCCAGCAGCGAACCCTCTGCAGGAAACGCATCACATCCGACTGCTTCTTCCTCCATAGCTCCGATACGTATTTGTAAGCCCCTGAATCCAACCCACAGAATCAACCACTAAAATTACACAAAATAAAATGCAACAATCGTAGAAGCAAGCAAGATGAAGCCTCAAAAAGCGAATGAACAAAAAAGAGGAGGGAGAGAGGTGCGGCTCACCCATTGCTCGGGAGAAATGGTCGGGATCTTCCGCCTAGGGTTTCTGGGCACTGAGAGCGATCTATATTTAAATAGAGCGACGAGTTCTTATGGCCGTTGGATTCGTTAGCGCAATCATGGACGTTCATTTTCACCATTCGTTGAGCTGGGATGTTTTGGATCCGGAGCTTTACGATCCGTGCTTGAAGTACGATGGACCGCCAGATCTCAACCAAGTTTTTAAATATATATATATATGAAAGAATTGAATTAATCAAAGACCGTGAATTTTAACAATTAGATATAGTTAATACTTATATTTTGTTCTATTGATGGATTTAGCTTTAATCATTTGAATTGATGAATACCTTTCATTTTTTGATACAAAACCAAATAATGCTTACGCTAGGACCCTCCATGATCAACCACATAGTAAGATAAAGAAAGATAAATTTAGTACTTAGCGGTCTTATAAGTGGGAAGATTATTTATAACACTTGAGTACCAACACTTAACAAAAAATCATAAAAATCAACAGGAAAAAAAGTTAAAGATGGGAGTAACAAAAGGAATTCATTTGTTGGCACATTTCATTTCATTTGATTTGAGAAAGCAATTACAACTAATTCTCAATTCAACCAGCCGAAGTCCAGTATCAATAAACAACAAAATTGGCACAACAATATAAAAGAGTCGCAAATGCATTCATCATGTATGATACTCCGGAAAGGATAAACTAAGTTTTTGTTGAAGATTGGGATAAATAAGATCCTTCGACATGATCAGTTACTCGGGATATTGAATAATATGAGGCGCTCGAAGCAGCATAATATGATGACACACTGAGTTGAGCGAACGCTGGAAGCAAGTAAGCTGTTTATGAAATGAGATGTTAGCACGAGATGTATGAAGAAAAAAGAAGAAACTAAAGCTTAATTAGTACTATCTTATGCAACCAAAAATCAGGAATGTCGAACCAACATATACAAGTTCCATTGGGTTGGAATAAACTATAAGAAATTACAACTCTCTTAGACCTCTTTGAAGTGAGGGCATGTAGAATGTGCAAAAGCTTCAAGTAATAACAAAACAACATATGAGTTCCAATTATTTGAGATTAATACATAGATCATGCCTTTCACTGAATTTTAGGTTATATCTCAGCAGCAATTACAATAGATAAATTTTCCTTTTGTCTTTGTATCCTTCGCACCTTCAACTTTAATAAATTTAAATTGTCTAAACTACTAAATATACTCATCTTTTTAAGTTCATATCATATTAATATATTTCCCCTTGTGTAATCATCTATTATAATAATACTGAATTGAACATAAATAGTAATGTTTTTATGTTCTCAATCAATCTCAATTTTTTTATCATAGCTAAACTCACTCATTTTTTCCTGATTATACTACATTTTGAAGCATAAATTATGACTGGTTTTCCCATAACCCTATATTGTTTCTTTAACCTGAGGATCATAGTTGATCACAAGGCTCTAATAGCTCAATACCATTTAAACCATTGATTTTTAGCTTATTAATCATGTTTTTGGCCTATTACTGATATTCTCATACCTTATTGGATAATAGAATCAAGAAATATAAAAAATATATATTTATCTATCCTATCTAATTATTTTGCTTCTTTCCTATTAATGAGACTATATTCTGTATATTCAGTTATGGTCCTACTTAATTAAATATATTTAGTATCTAAAATTACTCATTTGTATTACACTATCGGCCATTAGTATAATATCAATAGCAAAAAACATACATGAAACAGATTCATTTAATTACCGATGTCATATGATTGTTAAATTCTAAAGAAAATGATTTGTTAAACATCAACTACCTCTCACATCAATATAACTAGGTGATTGCCCCCACAAGCTGCACAGATGATTCATGCAGGGGTGTTGCCACAGATAAGCCCGGGGTGGATTACCAGCGGGTGCGGAATGCCCCGCTGGTTGCCTCGTCCCTTTGAATGCGTCCAAGAAGTGTGGGGCCATTCTGGAGGGGCCACCAAGTGACAATTTCACCTTTTGCCACATAATATATGTAGATGATTTTTCTTTTAAAACCCACCACATCAATAAAGCTTTTTCTTAACCGATAGACATCATATGCAAATCTTTCTTTTCAATTCATATCTCCACTGGTATTATGTGGATGCAAATTTTTCTTAGCCTTACACATTTATTCTAAGTGTGGATAGCATATATCTCCTAAGAATGGATAACATGGGCAATAACTTTTTTTAACACTACCATACATTTAAAGTGGTTTTACTTGCAATATGGCTCGTCATGGTGAAAGATGTCAGAGCACTATATCACTTGGACTTGCACATGAGTATCCAACATGGGGTGTGAATCTAAGAGTGTGGCATGGTTAATTCTAAAGTTTGTAAGTGATCAATATAAGTGCCGATTAGCAATCAAGAGTGCTGATAAGTTGAGAAGAATATTATGTTGTGCACTTCTTCGCATATCAATATTCATTAGTCTATTGGGCTTTGCATTATTGGTGAGAATCTCAGCAAAGTTTAACAGAATTTAGCATAACAAGTATTCAGTATGGACTCACTTGAACTGGAATATGATTCATAGTGAATGAGTAATCTTCAATTGTTTCAAATTTTATTTAAGAAAATACCGGTGGACCAGAGTTTCGGAATTTGAAGATAAAGTTCAATAACCACAAATGCAATAAGCAACCATGTAGCACAACTATTTCGGTTGGCTATATAAATCAAATCATCCATTGAGCTTGGACAACACTACAATGATAATAATACCATGTTATTTAATTGAATGCCATAATACTAATTGTCATTTTCTTTACTCTCCCAATGCCCTCCAACCATTCAACACTTAATAAATTTTTCTTATACCATCATCACTTTTTTCTCACATTTCAAGCAACCATATACCATTATCGACATCTAAACTTTTAGAGAAATAAATAAAAGAAAATCCTTCCATTTAGTATAACCTTCTCTCAGTTTCAACTAACCCAAAATTAGACTACTGCTCCTTAATTGTCAATAGCCCCAAACATGGTACAGAAATCAAAAGCTTCTTTTTTGTGTGGTAATGCAGGTATTTAGGCCTTCAATCCAACTAGTCTTGGAGGTGGACAACCCGACCTCACAAATTAGCCACCATGTAAATCCGGCACAGGTGGATCCTGGCATGGCACCAACGTCACAGGTGGTTCAAACTCCGCAGGAAATGGCCAACGTGAGATTTGAACACTCGTTGCATGGGAAGCATCCTCACCTCTTACCACCACTCTACACTAGTTGTATGGGAAGCATCCTCACCTCTTACCACCACACTGCCAGTGGGGCCAACGTGAGATTTGAACACTCGTTGCATGGGAAGCATCCTCACCTCTTACCACCACATCTACGCTAGTTGTATGGGAAGCATCCTCACCTCTTACCACCAAACTGTGCCAGTGGGGCAATCAAAAGCCTCTTATATGCCATAAAGTGGAAAGCATAAATTATAAAGCCTTTGCAAACTGTAAAAGTACAGTAGAGTAATGCTGTAGTCATTAGAATCAACATTCATAGTTTGCAATTTCTATGGTGGGTGCCTTATAATTTGGAGGTATTAAAATATTTTTTTCTGAGATCAAATTATGTAGATGCAAATGTAACCAGATAAAATAACTCTTAACTACTGCAGAAAAACATCATATTTAATAGGAGAGAGTATTACGTAGAACTTTGCATTGGGTAATTCCTTCTCTTGGATAATTGTTATTCAACACACAAAACTTGGTATACTTGCAAGCAAGTTTCACTTATAGAACATCAAAATATTAATGAAAAAAGGAGAATATAAGCACATATGTTCTTTACCTCCAAGTGCAGCACTAGCTCCTGAATACAGCAGTAGCGAAGGAATCTGAAGGGAAAGAAATGTCAACGAACAATGAGGAAAAAAAATAAAGAAGAAAACTGTTATCACTTGAACTATGGAGACAACATATTATCAAATGCCACTTCTACAAGGTTGATGAGAGTATTTTCAAGAAAAGTACATTCGGAACATGTTTTAAAAGGAATTTAAATAAAAGAGATATATGAATTTTAATTAATATGACAACTATTACATATTAAAAATACCAACGTTATGTAAAAGTTGAAAAAATCTTAACATAGAGGAAGGAGAAAGTTAGATGTATGATTCTAATAACCATGCCAAGGTCCATGCAATTTTTTGACCTTTATTAAACCAAAAGTTAATAATAATAACCTGACTTTGCTTACATTAATTGAATACTAATGGATGACCAATCTGCACCACCATTTGTTGGGAATGGAGAAGCAAATTGACAACTGACCATTCAAGGTCTTATTTTTCATAGAGAAAGTTTAGTGAATAGCCATAAGATAAATGGTAAAGCTAAATCCGATTATACCACAGTAGATATCATCTAATGTTTAGTTATTCACAAAACAATTACATATCATATAATTTTTAGCTAACAACAAAGACAGTGATTCCAACAAAATGGTAGAAACCATTACCCCAACTGAGAATTGCAGCCATTTGGGACCCTTGACATGCTGCTGAATAAATGGAATACCTAACAGATATGCCCACATTCACTTCTTTCAGGATAATCACCATGGTCAAATTATCCAGAGGCCTATTAAACTTCAATGGAACTAAAATTATTACCTGAATTCATACTATGAACAGCACTAAGCAATCCGCCAGCTCCTGAACCAGCCTTTCCAACACAAGAAAGTTAACATAAGAACCAAGAACAATAAAACAAGCCAAATACGAGCCAATTTTTGAGTAATTAACATAACATCTAAGTTTACAGGAATGCCATATATTCAAATGATCATCATTTATACCACGCTAGCAGCATCATGCAAAACAGAAGTGATGGCCCATTCGCCTTTTTCCTGCAAATTTCATAAGTAGCATAAAGCTTCGATGATTGGAGGAGCGAAATTAAGGTGCAAACGGAAGTTATCCAAGTTGGGATTCCCTTTTTGAGACCAAAAAACGGAAGAAGCAAGATTATATTGAAGTAGACGACGACTTCAGTGACGGAAGAAACAATTAAAATTTGAGACTAAATCAGAAGAGGGAATTGGGAACGGACCTGATTAGGGTTTATGAGGGAGAGACAACGAGGGCAACGAGCAGAGCCCAAGCCAGGATTCATCGTCGGGTCATGTTGAAGATTGCCAGCCCGGAGCTTCTCCTCGTAAACTTGTCTCGTCCCCATCGTTTTCTTCTCGTCCCGAAAGATCTTAAAACCCTGGGGCATAAGTTTCACAACATCACTAAATGCATTTTGCAGCTTAACTCATGATCATCCAAAATCACATCAGCATGATCTCCAAGTTAACAAGCTTAATCGATAAAATCGAGAAGGAAAAGAGGAGAGATTGAAGAGACGCATCCGTACGAGGTCACGCCGATCAAGCAGAGCAACGATGTCGAACCAGGGAAGGACGTTGCTTAAGAAGAGGCGTTGTGTGACTTCGCCAGCAGAGGCCGCAGCGTCGTCGCCGTTGTCGTCGTCGGCGGCGGAGAATTACAAGGTGGAACGGAGGCAGTTACCGATTAATGACGTCGATTTTTATATCCGAAGCCTATAGAAAATATCAGAAATTATAGTATCCGTTCAGACCGAAATTAGGATACATTGATTTTTTTTTTATATCATAAAATTTTAAATTAAATTATTGTCTTCGATAAAATATATTTGTACTTTATATTATTAAAATGGACAAAAACTATTAAAAAAAAAAGTGATCCTTCGAATCGTCAAAAGTCTGTCCTATATTTTATTTCAGAAATATCTTTATGGTGATATTTTAGCAATTAAAAACGTCATTTTAATAACTGATAAAAAAATATTTCTAAAAAAATTGCAACCATTTAAAATCACTTCCAAGAGAAGAAAAAACTTATTAAAATTAGAAATCAATGTTGGGATCTTTCGGAGTTGGGTTGGAGAGAGGGAATAATTCAGCTCACTTCGTCGATTATGATGTGTAGTGAAAAATTCAACACGAACTCTTCTAATGTTAAATACGGATTTATTTAATTACTTGGTATCCACCTCAAGAAGATGTGACTAATCCAAGAATTCACACCAGAGCACACACTCCACTATGAAAACCTTCCTTCTCGAAAACACTCCGAAGGTGGAGAAACCTCATACAAAATTCACACAAGATATAACTCAAAACAAGAAGTAAATGTAGATAAATACAAATGGAAACATCTTCTTGCTTGATCTTATGTAGTTTGTGATCGCCTCTTGAAGACTAAAAAATGCAACAACACTTCACTCTTGAATTGGCAAGAACTGGCGGAGAAGAAGTGGAGAGGAAGGAGATGTTTTCGATGTCGCAACAATTGTGTCTTTTGAACTTTTTTGGTGTGTAACAGTTGGATCACAATCGATCAATTGATATATTGGAAGTGGCCCAATCAATTAGATAGCCAAACCTAAACTTGCTAAACTCAAGTTTATGTTACCTCACACAATATCCTGTCAACGTGACCTATTGGGACTCAACTTTACTTAGTATCCGATCATCCTTGACCTGTTAGGACTTCGTCACTAAGTATCCAGCGGTCAAACCTTTGACTCACTTTGACTTTTCTTCACGTGACAAGTGTCCTGGCAATAATGACCCACTTGGACTTACCATTTCATACCAAGTGCCCGATTATCCATGACCCACTTGGACTTCTCAACATCAGATGTCCAGTCAACCTTGTCCCATCTAGATTTCTAATGTCTGACTTCACTTACCAGGACCAAATCTCACTCACTTGGATTTCCCAACTTCCTGGCTTCACTCACCAGGACTTTCACTAGGCTTCACTCACCTGGATCAGACTTCACTCACCTAGATTTTCTAACTATA
>JBBPFQ010000133.1:2112894-2127506 GCA_037974815.1 Kaempferia elegans | reverse complement strand
GCTCCTGATTATTCGATATGTAAAAAAGCAGAGAGAGAGTTACTGTGATGCTGGGAACAGGAACAGAGGATGGTTTGGAGCTACGGCGGCGATCCGGGTGACGACGAAACATGAGAGGGCTCAAAAGCTGCGCCGTTGGTGGTGGTGTTCGACGGCTGTGCGGCGAATCAACGACACGTCTTTTTTGTTTTCCCCTTTCTCTCTCTCTCTGTCTAACGACTCCACCACAGTTGTATGTCCGTTGCCAGCTGTAAATAGGTAAGCTTTTGATTTACTATAGAGTTCCATTGAGGAATGAAAAACGTTGATTTTTGCCACAAATTACCGATCAAGCAGATGAAGTTTGGGAATGCCTAGAACATCTCCCATCTAAATTTGTTTTTTAGAGGTTTATATTATTAGTAAAGATCAAATTTAGAATGATATAAAATTAAAGCATATATATTTGTCTATTCTAATCCTCATCGTTGGATCAGATAGAAATATGTGTATTGGTCATTCCTGATCTAATCCAATGGTGGCGATTAAAAGGATCAGGAGTGACCTATAAATTGTGGACTAGAAAATCTATCATAATTTATTTAACACATAGTAATAGAGCTAACCATTTCACTTTTTTATTTTATCGCTTTATGTATCTTTTCTTAAGAATTTTTTTAAATTTTTTTCTCTTTACAAATCATTTATTTTTATTTAATTCTCCTAATTATATGTATTTTCTTAAATATTAATTTAATATAATATTTTGAGAACAGTTATTTTTAAAAATAAAATAAATTTTAATCGATTAATACAATGTAACAATCCATTAGAAACCTTACTGTGCTGATAAACAATCCATTATAAATCTTACTGTGCTGATAAACAATATTTTGATTGAATAAACATGGGAATACAAAATTAGTCCGAACAACGTGATTTGCTTGAGTACATGATATAGATATTTCAAAAATTCATATTCTATTATTTACCATTTAAAAAAAAAACTTTTTTTTGTAAAGTTATTAATGAAAACTTAAATACATGTGAATAAATTTAATTAAAAAAATAAAACATACCATCATTATAAATTTTTTATTAAAAAAATTATTTAAATATAAAAAATAATATAATAAGGGATCGTAAATGTGTTTTGTGTATACAAATTGTATAAGCTGTCATATTCCTCCCTGTTCAGGAATTAACACGACGACGATGACCACCAAAATGACAGTAATAACAAGAAAAAGAATGATGAACTTTGTGTGGTTTTAAGCAATCGATCATACAGTTTTGGATGCGTTTGAATCACTAGTTTTATCTGATGAAGGTTTTATGTACTTCCCTATCGCTTTTTGCCTTGCTCGTTTCTTCATTCGTTGAATCTTCTCCTTGGTCTCTCTTTTCTTTCTTTCTTTTTCGCTTTGCCGCATGATCATCTCCCTATCATGCACACTCTGCCCGAAGACCTCACCGGTGGCCGGCCACAGCCATCTCCAGTTCGGTGGATCAGAGTCTGCCTCTTCTGCTAGATCCTCATCCATGCCCTTCAGCGTTGAGTAAGAAAACCACTTGATCCACATCTTATTTCGTCTGTTCTCCAGACGATGATGTTCCTGCATTGATCCAGATTCCGGGTCGACATATATGAGCCGGCGAGCACTGTGGTATGCCCATACATTCACGAGTAGCTCCAGCAGTCTATTGTAGCAATGCCGGTCCTGTAAAACAACATTCCATACTATGGTTTAAAACACACAGAAGTAACTAGTATGGTAAGGTATGTCGAGAACAAGGGTGCATTGTATCTCTCTCAATTAAACAAGAAAAAAAAAAGAGGATCTCGATACATCTACCAGAATTAAATCTTAGTGTAACCTTTCCCTTCCTGTTCTGAAAAATAAATTAATAGGTTTGGTACTTCATTATAGCATTATGAAATAGTTAATCTCCAATCACCAATTAAATGCTGCTGTAAATGGTGAATGGAGGAGTGGCACGAGCAATTTACCTTAGAAGTGCTCAGGTAACAGTACCCACTTTGATAATGCTCTTCATACATCTCCTTGTCCAATGCATCCACGAACATTCTGAAAGAGATCAGCCAATTTTCATATACATCTGATTATAATAACTAGCAAACGAATGCATATCCTGTTTCATAAATAACTGTTGCATGTTGAACATAGACTTAGTTCGCAAAGTATGATATTTCTCATGATGAGAGATAATTCAGTGGGATAGAAATTAAAAAGTAAATACATTGGATTTATATATAAAAAAAAATCTTGTTTTTTTTTTTTTTCAAATCCAAGTATCAGTCGTATTCCATCTGAGTGTTTCAGTACTTGGCTTGAATGAGAATTCTTGGTCATACTGACAGCAAACCAAAAATGGTGCCAGTAGGTGCCGATAAGGCGTCAAGGAAAAAAGAAAAAACATAGGAGGAAAGAAGTAAATATTTTTTTTTTGTTGTCATTTATTTTTTCTCCTTTTTTCATCACCCAAGTAATCAATTTCACCCCCTTATCTGTACACCTCTCTATCCCTTTTCCTCTGCTTTATCTCCTATCTTTACACTTAGTAAACCCAACCTTTATGTAAACAAATGATATTTCTCCATTAAAATATTTCTGGGCACTAACCACTGTTGGTAGGCTTCATGAAATCATGATTATGAAAATTTGCCTCAAATTGTAAAAAAAATGTTAAAAACTACCAAAATATAATTTTTTTACCTTGAGAACATGACAAACTCTAGGAAAGACGGTGTCGGTAAAGCCCAGCTATGCATTACAGACCACGAATCACCATCATCAGGCATCGGTGGCAAATGGTTCCAATCATCTCCTAAACCATACATCCTTCGAAATGCCTCAATTACAGCAGTCCTTGAAAGAGAAAATTAGAGAAAAATGATTTCAATCTTCATCTGTCACTGACAAGAAACAAAAACATATGATACCGAAAGCTTTCTAAGGTTCAAAATCTAGTTTCCAAGAAGCTAAAACCTTAAGTCCACAAACAAAAAACAGTCACAACTCAACTTATTAGGAAGAAATTATTACTGCAAAACAATTTCTTATTGCATGTTTGAATAAAAAAAAATGGTATATTCATTGAGAGTTGAGGACAATAGAAATGAAACAGTTATCAGGAAAAACTCCTAATCATCAAAAACTTCACTTATGAGCATAGATAATGTTCCTTGCAATTAGGGCCGTAAACGAGCCGAGTCGAGCCAAGCTCGAGCCAGCCTAGGTTCAAGCTCGGCTCAACTCGAGCTCGATATTTAATTATGGGCTCGAGCCTTGAGCTCGATTTATTTTATTTTATTATTATTTTTAATAAATAAATTAATATATTATATATTATAAAAATATATATTATTATTGGCTCATTTGGCTAGACGATCCACTGAGCAAGTAATAATTAGGCTCAAGCTCAGCTCGATTTCTAATCAAGCCGGCTCGAGCTTGGTCAAATTCGAGCTCGATTCAAATTTTGACCGAGCCACTCGCAAGCGGCTCATGAGCGGCTTGACTCATTTGCACCCCTATTTGCAATTGCAAAATTGTTATCATGAATAACAACCTTATCTTTGTGATACAAAACACAATATTTGAAGTTAGTAAAATAAAATTGGCCTGAAAAATATAGACATGGAGTACTCTCTTGAAAAGGTATGAGGATAAATGTGACATTCATTAATTCTCCTTCCTCTATAGCAGTGCCAAAAGCCGATGCCACACAGCTAAGAGTAAACTTCTCCTACGTGAAACTAAAAGGCTCTAAGTAACAAATTCCAAGTTGGGAATTTAATTTCTTCAATTAGTTACCAGCTGCAAATATTTACTCACGAAATTATTCTGAAGCATTATTTGAGCATTTTGCACTTGTTTATAACTGTCTTAACACATCTTTAAGTTTCCAAAAAAAGAAAATGAATTCTGAAAAAAAAAAATCTCTAACCTGCAATTTCCAGCATTTATAGCATCACAAAATGTCCAAAAATCCATTTTCTCAGAATTTCTGGGATCTTTATCAATTGCAAACCAAAAGTAAAGCGAATCACCATGGATTTCTTCTTCAATGGCACTTATAAGCGCTGTCTCAGCTTCTCTAGATAAGCTGGCCTGTGGGAGATCAAAACATTCTTAAATCTTGAAGGTGGAATGAGATTTATTATCTTTGGCAATATTGATACCAACAAACAATGCTATAGCAGCCTCAACCCCAACAAATTAAAAAAAAAATACAAAATCTTTCGCTAATAGACAGCAGAAATGAATTGCAATAGTTATGTCAACGTCCAGCCCCATGCCAACCCAGTGGCCATAGTCTCTCTGCTTACCTTCCAGAATCTGTGATTATTGATAGAACAAACAAACTAGAGTTTATTGTGGAAATTTCAACTTTCTAATTTGTCTTCTTGCACGAGCAACCTGTAAAATTTGGACTAAACATTTCCACTGCAGGATCTGAATGAGGTAAACAATGTAAATGGATCAACAACATTTTCCCCTGCAGGATCTGACTGACTGACTCGCATAGTGCCATGCTAGAGGTCTATTGCTTTAATAAAAGAAATTTCCATCCTAAATAGCAGCAATATTTTTTGTAAATTATCACAACCAAATGTCAATAATTGACTCCTGTCAAGCAGCAAGTGAAATAATTTGATTCAAAATAAAGAACATAGCAGTAGGACAATGAAAAAATTTATCACCGTTAGTTTCAGAAGGGATATCCACCTTTGGCATTTATAAACTTAAGTAGAAACACAAGTAATGAAAAGTGCAAACATAGGAGATGCACAAACCTTTCTTGCAGAAACTCTCCAAGATTGAAAACCAATCCAAGCATTTTTGTGCACACTGTCAATTAAGTAAGCCAAAGCAAAGAATGCTCCATAATCACCAAGTGCGTCTCTATAATATGGATTGTTAAGAAGTGGGAGACGAGAAGAAGCATCTATATCATCAGTTTCCAATCTCCGGCCTTTAGAAGACTGTTCATAAAAACAAACAATTGATTCACCAAAAAAAAAATTGTAGAAGAGCATCTTCTTTTATTTACTAGACCACACAATAAAGTACCTTTATTAGAAATAGTTATTTTAGATAACTATATTTGCAATAATGACCTGCTCGCAGATTTAAGAACAAATTGTATCACTACACCCACTTTTTGTATATCATTCTTCCATCCCTATTGTATGATCATGCTCCAGTACCAGTAATATAGGAGGCCTTTAGCAATTTTTTTCTCTCTAGATGTTGAATGCTCTTTTATTAAAGATGAATGATATCCTAACTGCTTCAGACGAGTTAATGTACAGCACATAAACCACATCATAAATACCTGGAGTATAAAAAATCTACTTGTTCATGTATGACTCCCTTTTCAAATTCGTACATTACCATTTGGATGTAAGGTCCAATGTATTAATGATGCATTAACTTACAAGGCTGATTCCATGATAAAGTGACGTCTGATGTAGAAATGGCCAAGTCGCCTCGCCAAAATAAGGTTCATATATACATAAAGGTTGGCCTGTCCGCTCAAGCTCCCTGTGATCTTTTTCCTTCAATTGAATCAATTCATTTTTCTGCCTTTCAGCTTTCTTGACATATTTGTAAATCTCATCCCATGTTCCATGTGGCTGGTCATCTCTGTCCAACTGCATTGTGGTTCAAAAAACAACTTTAAGGGTAATGTGATTACAGAGTCAGTGTAAATTGACCCAAACTAACATAGTGATAGAGAAAACAAAAATGCCCTCATCAATTACCTCCTCCAATCTATCTTCAGCAATCATCATCTCAGTCATTTTCTCTTCCTCCCAATCAATTGGGTTCCATGTTCCATCAACATCGGCATAAGAATGAGCAGAGCTATCTGTATGACTATTATTCCACTTCTCCACAAGATTCTTTAAAAATGTACTGCTTCGAGAACTACTATTGAGCAAGCCTTCCTCACTTACATTAGCAAATAATTCCCATTGCCATTGCTCCATCAATCTTAGAGGTATTTGTTCAACAGCCTTAGGAGATAGAACATCAGAAGGAAACTTGATGACCTTTTCGAGCAAGGATATGTAGCCTTGAATTGCTTCAGCAGCCATGAGGTTTCTGGCATGATTTTTTCCTACAGTTGCAATTCTCTGAGCAAATAAAGACAATTTTCCTTTGGAAATTGCATTAAGTAAAATCTGAGTAAGCATAGTAATGTTCTCCTTTGGAAAAAGATACCCATTCACTTGATCATCAACCTACGGGGAAATTATCAGCACAGATATTAGATTCTGCTTAAATATAGTTGAATTTTGGAACCAATTAAGAAAAAAATGAGCATCAACAGAAATTACATATTTCCTAATCATGTCCAGATCTGGAGCAACAATAAGCTTCCCCAGACACATAGCATGCTTTAGAATACTTGGAAAAGATTGCTCCTCCAAAAATGATCCATATATTACTAGGTTTGCTGAACCAAGATATTTAGGATCCCCGCTAATAACAATATGCTCAACCAGGCTACTTGAATAGCCAGCCTTTTGTGCAATAGCCTGAAATAATGAAGATGACAAATAATTTTGATCAGAAATTAGGGAGAGCAACATATTCAGAAAATCACCAGTGACTAATGAAATGCACCAATTAGTTTGAAGACTGAGAAAAAGAAACCAAAGCCATTACCTCAACAGCCTTCTTGTAGGAACTAGTGAAGTTCCAACCATAAATGCAAACTTTCATTAGGGAATAAGATGTGTTTGAGGAAAGAAACTGCTGGAGCAGTGGTTTTAATGCTTCCAAGACAAGGCCATGTTCGAGTAACATTCCACTATATGAAAATTGGCTGCCAATAACAGTAATAAGAAAGTCCTCTGGCATATACCCCAAACTCTCTTTCAGCAATTGACCTTTATATGTGGCCAGAAAAGTATCCGCTTCCCATGCTTCGGCAGGAGAACCAGGAATAACAATATGGTTTCCCATATCAAATGCTGAATATGGTATCTGAAAGCTTACAAAAAATCAAAGAACATTGAACATAAATTAACATAACACAAAGATGAAGCAAATTTTAAAAAGATTAAACAGGTTGAGCACCAAAACACATATTACCAGCAAGGAATGGGTTGGAAAAACTACAGCAGTAGCTCTAGCAAAATCTTGCTTCCAATCATTAACGAAATGCAACTGCACTTCGGAAGAATATACACTTAAATGAAAGGCTACAGAAGCTTCTTCAATGTTCCATATTACAGGAATATATTTGAAAGGCTCCTGCAAAAGACTGTCAACTACTATAAGTATTCTACATCAATCAAATACATGAGAGAGCATTCACATGTCATCCTTTTCCTAACACTAGGATTCACGTGTCAATATTTTTGTCATTTCATGTGCACTAGCCACTACTTGTTCCTATTTTGCAATCTCAGAATCTAGAATGCCTTCAGGATCCTTAATTGGAACAAAACAAGAATCAGAACAAGTCATAATATCACAACTCACAATTATTTGCTCAAATGACATTTGAGAAATTTCACACCAGTGAGCATTACTATCAGTAAAAACCATTTGCAATTGTTTCCTAGTAAAATCTTTTGATATCTCTCATACTAAAACTGCCACTATGAATCTTCTTTTTATCTTAAAATTTTTATTGGTTTTATCGTAAATTGAAGTTATAGCTTATCATATAAATAGTTTATAAAAATCTAATTGGCTTTAACTGATGTACAGTTTCATCATCTTTAAAAATTGAAGTTGCGTCAACTTCTTCAGCAATGCAAGCATGCCCAAGTATTTGATACATCAGAATTTCATCTCATGCAACCAAAAATGGATACCCATTCAAGAGAAGGGTGCAATATGCTGTACGAGCAGAACTGCTATTCCAGTTACAGTGGAACATAAATTACCTTGAAAATATGGAGCTTGCCTCCATAGAACTCACAAGAATGCCACTATATCTACACAAGGATGCAAATGGAAAATGAAATCAGAATGCAATTGAATGGAGGCTACACTTATCTTGAACTCCATACATAAACTCTGCATTAATTTCATCACTTACTCAAGCCAATCTATATTTGCTCCAGGATTCATGATGGTAGGGAAAATTCCAACAAAGATTCCAATGGCTCGCCAAACCATGCGAGCAGGCCCATCACTAAATGAGAAAACCTACACAATATATATAACACCGTAAAGTAACAAGAACGACCAAAACTCACAACAGTTCTTGCTTGAAATACAAATTGCAATAGCAATATAATTGAAACAAGTATATCAGCAAATCGTTTCAGTTGTCAAATAGCAGTTGCATTATAGTGTGAAATATTAAAAAATGTATTAAATAAGGATAATAAACAGATTTACTGATTGATAAAATTTCATCATGTCTTATAAAAATAACAATTTAACCTCTTTCTTTAATAAATTGAGATAATAGCATATGCTTCAAAAATAATGCATGTCTACCTTTTTCTTATCATTAAAAAACAAGCCTCTTTCATCCAACAGTTTCATATAATTTACTGTGAAAGTTGTAGGAACAAAGAATTTATTCCTAAAAACCAACAGCTGCAGGAAGGCAGCATGTAGAAATAAAGAACTTAATATATTGATAGAAGCCATATCTCAGCTACTAATCTGCCTTGGATAATACACAAATGCCTCATAACCTGGACCGATGATCCAAACACACCAAAAATAAATTAATTCCAAAGGAACCAATTTACATATAGATTAAAACCTAAAATGAAAACTCTTTAGCGCTCCAACACATATAACACCGAGATGAATTAAGCTGTGTCAAAATTCTAATAAAATCCTGCATAAATTTTAACAGTTGGCCCTTTCAGAACAACCAATTATCTACTCGATTTTAAGGTAAAAATTCATCAGTGAAGCAATAGGGATAGTTGCAAAAATAACGCACATCAATATTAGTTGTTTCGATGAGCCAAAACTAGCATACAATCAAAATCCATCCTTTGTTATAAGATGAGGCATAATTTTATCTAAAATAAAACTACACGATGGAAATCATGTCCATAAAACAAATTTCAAATTCATCAATAGCGTGGAGTTATAGATATGAACAGTGAATAAGTAACAAACAAAATCAAAGCATCCCCTGGAGGCAAACCTGGATATCATATCCACATTCTTTCAGAGCAACCGCGATACTGACCATCTTCAGCTGCAAGGCATCCGGTGACAGATCGGGAACAACCTAACAATTCACCAACACCAGAACGCGAATTTGAGCACCAAAATAAAAAAACAACCCCGAAAACTAGAAAAGATATCAAGACCCACCAGCGCAAGCTTCGGCTTCCGCAGCTGAAACCGCTTCACGCGCCTTCGGGAGGCCAGAGACGAACTATTCGCTTCCTCCTGCTTCTCCCGCTCCAGTTCAAAGAGCATCCGGGGGACGAACTTGATGCCGTCGCCGAAGTCCAAGTCACCGACCCCCGCAGTACCGGCGAGCGCACTCGCCGAGAGACGCTCCGGGGACCGAGCCTCGACGGGGGAGCTGGGGAGGAAGGCCTGGTACAGCAGCACGACGAGGAAGAAGGCGACGACCGCGAGCGCCCAGTGCTGGTACTCGATCTTGGAGGGGAGACAGACGAACCTGGGCCGCATCCGCGGGCGTCTCTCGGCGGCGGGGGAGAGCGAGGATCGGAAGCGGGCGCCGGGGCGCGTCAACGGAAGTGGCTTCTCCAAGGAACCCATCTCATCACCGGCCGGCGGCGAGATCACGAGATCTACGAGCGAGAGAGACAGAGGGGGAGAGACGGGGAGGAGGTGTAAAAGGGGAGTAAAGAACGTGGGGAAGCATAACTTTGAGTTGGAAGCAGCGTTTCAAGTAAAGCAGTCATATCTCTGACGCCGTGATTCACTGTGGAGAAGAAACAAGGAAATGGCAGCTGTGATACTCTCCGAATCGAGCGAGACTACGACGACTACTCGTACTCGTTTTGCGTGTACCCGATCAGATTACCCGTTTTAATTTCTCTTTTTTTAATCACGAGTTTTTCTTTTTTTTCTTTTTTTTTTTTGGTCCATCCTCTCTTTCCTAAATCATTGTCTACCACGAACAATTAAAATTCAATTCTAACCATAATTTAATTAATTGCCAAAATTAAATTTATTTAGAACTTATATATGTTAGTATTCAACTATCGTTAGGATTGGAAATTTAGAATAAAGTTAATTGGTAAGTTTTGTGTTTATTAAAAAATGTGAAAAATAAACTCGTGATTTTTATTTTTCCTGTTCCCCTCTCAACAAGGAAAGGTCTAAATTCAGTTTGAACGAATTAATGAATATATTTGTCTTCATGTGCGGTTGACTAATACATGATTTTAAGTGTTTTCTTAATTTTTTAATCACGGAGTAAAATTCTTATTTCGATAAATTAATGGATAAGAAAGCATAGACTAGTCTCCTCGGGGGTGATGCGAAGAGATTGCTATATGAGATATTGAATTCAAAACTCGGCGTGCCCCAGTATATCTCCTCTATGTTTTGACCATTTACACTAATAACTAATAGTCACAAGTGATTTACCTCTTTCGTGTTGACCTAGAGACGAGTTAGCGGGGGTGCGGGAGGTGAACGAACCGCCTTTTTCCCCTTATAGTGTGCATTGCCAAATATTAGATTCAATCCCATTCCAATACAGGTTCATCTAATAAGACACATTGCGCTGAAGATTAAATACAGTAGATTTTCGTCAGTGCAGACATATTTATGTTAGAATTCTTATAATTTTTCTGAATTAATCCCACACGTAGAAGTCTAAGAGTCGATGGTATTCTATTCATTAACACCTCAGTTATTCCCACTCGTAGAAGTCCATGAGTCGTTAGTATTCATTTAATTAAACCTTTTAATTCTCGAGTAATTAATTTTTCAAATTTGCGTTTAAATACTGTATACGAACATTTTGGTTTGCAACAACGAGCTTCTCTTCAGGCTTCACCATGAGTTCCTCCGATTCCGTCGCCAACGCGTCTTCCTGTCTCCGGCTGGCCCTGATCGTCGGGAAGGAAGCTGCTAGCGAGGGCTCTAACTTCGTCTTCTCCCCGCTCTCCATCCAAGTCGCTTTCGCCCTCATCGCCGAAGGCGCCCGCGGCGAGACCCTGCATCAGCTCCTCTCATTCTTGGGCTCCCCGGACGTCTCCCACCTCCTATCCGCCACCCAGCGCCTCCTCCACTCCATCTCCACCGACGAAGCCGCAGCCGAGCCCATCGTCCCCGCCTTCATCCCCATAAGGGTCAACATCCCCTCACTCGTAGATGCCGGATATGTTACTGACGACTTCCGCGCTCCACCTCGTGTCTCCTTCGCCAACAGCATATGGTTATGCCAGAAGCGTTTGGTCTCGAATCCTGCCTACGTACACGCTGTGTCCTCTCTCTACGATGCCTCCTTCAAGACTGGACATTCTCAACAATGTAGTACAAAAAATTTCTTGCTTAATTTAATCTACTTCATGTCCTGCTTCTCTTCGATAATTAATCCTTTTATATGATAAAAATTTATAGATATTCTTATCATGTTATTTTCGACATGTGATGTTACAGGCTGATCAAGTAGCCAGAGAAATTAATAGTTGGGTCGAGGAGAAGACACACGGTCTTATAAAAGATATCATTCCTAATGGAAATCTGGATCCGAAAACTACCATTCTTCTTGCTAATGCTCTCTACTTCAAAGCTTTATGGGATAACCCATTCAATAGAATCTGCACAAGGAAAGAAAAGTTTTATCTTCGCGATCGTAGCACCGTCACTGTACCCTTCATGGGATCCTCTGCGTATGATAGTAATTGTTACTACATTTCCTTCTCTCATCGCTTTAAAATCCTCAAGTAACCGTACAGGCAACCTTCCCGTGCCAAAACGTTCTACTCTATGCTTGTATTCCTTCCCAATGATAGCGATCAACTCTACGAAATCATGGATGAAATACTCTCCACACCGGACTTCCTGAAGGAATACACTTCAACTGAGGCCTCGAGGCTTCATCGATTTATGCTACCTAAGTTTAAGTTCTCGTTTAATTATGAGCCTTCTGAAGCGTTGAAGAAGTTAGAACTGATCCTGCCCTTTTCAAAGAGAGATGCAGACCTATGGGGCATGGTCAAGTTTCCTCCTCCCGATCTGAAGCTGATTGATAATATATATATTGAGTCCATGCTTCACAAATCCACCATTGAGATTAACGAGACTGGCACAGTCGCATCTTGTGTATCGATCCCTCGTGTACGTGGCGGTTCTTACACTCGTCCTGTGCTGCCTGAGTTTGTAGCAGATCATCCCTTTATCTTTGCTATCGTGGATGAGAAGAGTGGAACTTTGATGCTCCTGGGGCACGTAGTTAATCCTTTGGAGGGCGCTTGTTAATCAACAGTCAAATCTATTTAGTTTTTTGATGCAACTCAATAATCTGTACTACCATTTTGTGCAACTTAAAGTTGCAACTGGTATTATTCTGGCGGCGAATGAAATCTAGAAATAAATTTTCTTTAAGCTTTAACAAGTTTTTTTGGTTATCAAGCAGAACACACAAATGACACAATGTAAGATCAGCTCTTAATCTAATTCATATTGGAAGTACAAACTTTGATTCTTTCCAAAGTGTAGTTTTATTTTCGCAACCACAATGAAGCAGATAAGTGTGCAAATTAAGATCATCAAGCAGTCCCCTTGATGCAGAGCCACTGGCCAACGAAAATCTTGTCACAGTTAATGTTTGGGTTGATGGCACTGAACTGAGCAGGCGTCAAGTTGAACTCCTGAGCCACTGCAAAGCATGTGTCACCCTCCTCTGCTCCATGGACGGCGTCGCATATCGGAGCTGGAGATGTGGGCGATGGAACTTGACCTCCGATCACGACAGCTAAAGTTCACATAACATGAGATTAATCGTAAAGAGATGTATAACTGCAAGTTCGAACCTTAATTACCTAGACGTCCCTCTGCCAAGAAGACCGTGAGGAGAGCCACCAAGAGGGCCAAGATATAAAATCTAGCAGATGCATTGTTTGCCATTGAGACTAATACTCTCTTCTTCCTTCTGCTTGTCTGCAATTGCATGTCGATCGCTCTGTTTATATGCATTGTGAGGCAACAAAGATAAACGAGACGCTTTGTAGAGAACGCTCGTGACCGGCTTCGTTCTTGTCCAATTTGATCCAGAAAAGGTCAATGAATTAATATTACTTTGGTAGAAAGTATACCCTTCCGTATCTGACGGGATAATCCATGTTCAGATCTTGGAAAATTCTTGCTCTAGCATTTGCCCTAATAATACAAAAAATTTGAACGAGTATAAACACATATCTTCGATATATTTCACATCGAGAAGATCAAAGCACAACTGTAAAAACAACTCTGAACACCAAATCGCTACAAGAAACAAGCAGAAGCTGCAATCGTTTTGCACCACAAGCAGAAGCTGCAATTTCGCTATGAGAAACAATTGCTAGAGTTTCTATGATTAACTTATTCAGTTAATATGTTGCATGAAATAAACGTTACCCTCACATAAACTTATCGAAACAGGAAACAGCTGCCAGATGTTCCATGATTGCGTACTGATGCAAGCTTTTGTGGTTTTCATTGCAATTCAGTTCCAGCCTATGTTTTGCTTTTGTAAATTTGTTGTAGGAGAACCCATGTCATTTGAGAGCAATATAATTGCCAACAAATATATTTGTTTAAAACTACGAAAAGAATTTAAAATGGATGCCACCATGTTTTTTCAAGACATCAGTCTTATTGTTCAGGATTTTGGTTCTATCATTCATTGTCTCTGACGTCTATCGTACAGTTAAGCATCAATAGATGAAATCCTGTTATTTTCCCTTTTTTTTTTTTTTGGGTACTGTCTATGTGTGCTGTGGGGAATTGAACCCGGTTACCTAAAGAAAAGGGAGACTGAAGTATCCTAATCAATTAGATTACGAAAAATTGATAGTTAGATATATATTAGGTAATTATTTAGTAACTATCTATAAATTTTCTTTTACTATATAAAAAATAAAAAAAAAGAGAGTAAACAATTTTTTTTTAACAGTTGAGATTATTTAATTTTATTTTATCAATATCTACAATTTAGTATTTATTATTCACTAAATTTTAAAATAAAGAATTGATTTCACTAGCATATTCATTAACAATCAATATAATCCAGCAAATGACTTTAACAACCTAAAAAGGTAAGATGACTACATGGTTTTAAATGATTAACTGGGTAATATCGAGCCTGGGTGATTGGTTCAGCTGTACGGAAATTTTTCACCAACCACCAGGTAAATCGGGAAGCATTCACGGCGAGCAGCCTAAAAGCCCAACATCCTTTAGTTGCGAGTTTTATTTAAAGAAAAAATTCCTACAACTTAAGAGGAATACGTGGTTTTGATTCTCTTATACGTTAAGAGGGATATATAAACAACTTAAATTAGTGTCAGACTTTTTTTTTTTTAATGAATTTACATTTTTAATATTTTTTTAAATTTCATAATCCTAAACTATAGCAAATTGGGATAACCGGGACGAACCATCCAAGAATCGTGCACAAACCGTGAACCGATAGTT
>JBBPFQ010000133.1:2050972-2067485 GCA_037974815.1 Kaempferia elegans | reverse complement strand
GAGTTCCATCTCCGAACCACGTACATCGGGTTTGTTATTGTGTCTTCTTGTTGTTAGTGTTTGTTTTAGTATTTCGCTGTGCAACTAACAAGTGTAGGAAGAAGACACGACCACTCTAGCCGGACGATTAGGTCCTAACAGAGTATACCCGTGGACGAGAAGGACGCGTGCGACGGTCTGAGGGACGAGAAACCGAGAGGAAGCTCGCTCGAGGAAAATGGCGGAAAATGGGTTCGGGTGAGCCCTATTCCGGATGTTCGACATCACCCAGGCGACCAGAGGCGACTGGGAACTACTCGGGAAAAAAGTTAATGGGCTGTTGACTTTTGGGTCGAGGCAGGTCCGAGCGCCTGGACCACCCAGGAGCCCTGGTGGTCCACGGCGAGTAGCCATTATGCACTGCCACCTCAGCACATTTCGAGCGCCCGGACCGGGCCCGGAAGTCGATACAGTTTTATTGACTTCCCGTTGCGGTCTAGTGACGTGGCATCCAACTGGGGCCTCAGGAACCTCAACGTTCAGTTTTTTAACAGAACTATAAATAGAGCTCTGGTTCTTCTTGTTTTCCACACTAAACATTCTACATTCTTTGTACTTCGAGCTGTAAAATTTTTGAGCGTTAATTTCTGTGTACGAGACTTCTCTGCCTTCGATGAAGGAGTTTTCGAGGAATCGAGCTGATTTTCCTTGGAGTAGCAATCCGCTGATTGCGATCTAAGTAAATTCTTTCGTGTCTCGTACTAATTTAGTTTCTGTTTTATTTTATTTTATAATTGTGTTTGGTTAAGTTGCATTTGTATCCGAGAAAGGTTTTGTTAATCTTGCAGGCTTAATGACCTCCTTTTGATGGCCGCAAAGGTCCTATGTGTTCTTCCCCTATTATTTCAATTCATCTATGCTTATTTAGTTCCCTCTCATGGACTTGTTCATGAACTGCCCATGGGTGTATGCTTCGTACTCACTTGTAATTTGGTTCTTGACAATATGTTCAGATTTAGTTTGGTGTCACCATGTGGGAGATTGAATTTTAAACCCATTTATCGATTTTTTTTTTCTTAATTGCTTAAACTTGTGATGATAACCAATCAAATATTTTAACAATCTTAGTTTTCTCATCAGGTTTATATACATTAAATATAGTGTTGGAGGCTTCATTTTTTGCTGGTATTGACAATGTTTGGTTAGGACAATTTTCTTTCATTTCCATTTACCTTGACATTGCACAAAATCATGATGTTTGTTTTGATTCTTGCAATATGGCTCATCTACTATGGTTTCCTTTAGAAAGTGGATTCAAATGTTATGGAAAGAATGTTACTATGCGCATGGCTTTATACTCTCTTTAGCAGTAAAGAAAAACAAATAAAGCAAGTTGTCATTTTCCACTATTACATTCATTACCCTTGCTGCCTCAAGGTCAGCTAATGGGGACACAGTCATGTGTGAATATGTAACCTGGTGCATTTTTTATTCGTAGTGTGGACACAGTAAAGATCAAATGACTATTCGGAACTAATGATCTTGTTTTTTTTTTCTCTTCTAGTACGGACTTGTACCTCCAAGCACTATCCTTCTGACTTGATTAATAGTTTGAATGCAAATTACAATGTATTTTTCTCATATGAGTTCTTTCTTCATTGTTTGCGTCTGCAGATATCAGCATCGTTGAATTTGGCAGAGAAGCAGATGACTCCCAAACTGATGATGGAGAGTACCTGGAATTATGAAATATGAGTGCATGAATAATTTTTTCCAATCAAATTTCGTCAGCCATACAACTCGTCTCAAAATGGACGTCTTACTGTATCTTGCACTTTCATATCTTACTCACAGGGATTTTTAAACTGATTTTGTGGAATTTGTCTTACCTTCTGTAGTTTTAAGCTTTTGAAAGAAAAGGAAATGAATTTTGTTTCAAATATTCCTCTTTCTTGTAGAATTTTAAGCTTCCGAAAAAGCCATTAACACAATTTCCACTAAAAAATCTTTTGCAGTAAATGTACTTTGAGAATAATACTTCAATAGTTTTCTTGTCAGTGTGCAATTCGGGTGGAGAACTAAGTAAATATTTTTAAAAAAAATATAAGGAAGCGTTAAAAAGAGATAACATTTTTAAAAAAAATAAAAAATGTTTAAAAATTATATTTTATTTTTTAAAAATATATTTTTTTAAAAATATATTTTTTCAAAAAATAAAATTTAAAATAGAATAACCAAACGCATCTACTAATCTATAATTTCTAAAATCTGCCCAGGCCCAGAAGATCCCACCACAATGCTAAATGGGTCATTAACTGGGCCGTTCTTCTCTCGCTATATACTTTATGTTTACTACGAAAAGACCGAAGCAGGAGCGAATTGCGGAACCCACTTTCAACTTGCCTCCATCTCCGATCTCGGTCTCCGCCGGCAGTAGAACTTCCAGGCAACGGTGATGGCGACCACTCCCGACCTTCTGTTCGGCCTCCGCAACAACTTCTACTTGGGCGCCTACCAGGCCGCCATCAACAGCAGCGACATCCCAAACCTTCCCGCCGACGATGCCCTCGAGCGCGATGTCATCGTCCAACGCTCCTACATCGCCCTCGGATCCTACCAGGTCCGTCTTCGCCTCGTGATATTTACTCTCCTCTTATGGATCTGTTCTTATTTGCCCAGAGATTCGGATCTCTGACTGCGTCTGTGCTCCTTTGCAGCTTGTCATAAATGAGATCGATTCGTCGGCACCTACTGCTCTCCAAGCCGTCAAATTACTCGCCCTTTACCTCTCCGGAAGCAAGGTTCGAGTTTTTTCTTCATTTCTTCTCATCTGTGGATCAGATCTTGAATTCGATAGGTTTGATTTGATACGTTTCGGACACGTTTCCTGTGATCTGGGAGGTTTCGGGCTGAATGATAGTCGTGCTATTCCTCCATTTTTTTTTCTTTCTGATTATAACTCTAAATAGCAATCTTATTTGACAAACAGAGGAACTTACCTTTTACATTTTTTTTTCTGTCGGCAAATTATGCTCAACATAAGATATAATTACTGATTTCTCTCATAAACCTGTATTAACAAGTATTAAGATATAGATTTTGAATCTTAATCATGAACTGAACTATGTGGCCAACTTTTATTTTAGAAAAAAATGCAGAAATCTGCTGGATAGGTGAGCATATGCTTATAGTTTCACATGAAACCAAATTATTGTTTCCCAACTAAATCAACATATGAACTTGTTCTTAATACAAGCTATTTTAATACTTATTTTAATCTAAGTAATGTATCATGTCCAATACCATGGTATCACTGCCAGTGGGGTAGTGGGAATGGAGGAAATTAGATCAGTAGATCTATTATTTTATTAAAATTACAACATTTAATTGCCATGTCATAACTTAAATAGGTCAAATTAAACGAATGCGATGGATTGACAAAACTCATACTGGTCGTGATCTTTTTAGCAACTAACCTTAGAATTTTGAACTATCTATTGAATTTTTTTATGAATGTTGTTTTTAATATGGGCGTTTTATCTATTAAAAATGTGCAAATGTTGAAAATCCATAGTTTTCTCCACTGATACTTTATCTATAAGCAAGCCCCTATTTCCATGTATGCAAATCAGTTGGTGGCAAGAGGAATGGATGATAGTAAAGATAGAGGCATGGATTAATAGAAGTTTTGAAACAAGGATGGGATTCACAGGGAAGAATAACTCATTAAAGATGCTCTTGTGGTGCTCAAAGTTTTCCTTTTTTTTCCACTGGATTATTGCCTGAAGCCATTAAGTATCCAGATGCAATCCCTATATCATGGGATTGATTTTCCATGTAGGCCTAAAAAAGTTCTCTTTTTTCTTTTTTTACAATTGATTAGATTGCAGATACAAAATGTATTTAAGGTTCAAGGATTTCTCAGAATATGGTGAATGAGTTATTTCATCATTTTTTCTATGCTTCATCATGATAAATGCACCCTGATGGATTCTCATCATATCTTATTTTTGTTAATTAGGAAGCTGCTGTTTCGAGCATCCAAGAGTGGTTAAGTGATGCTGCAATAGGAAACAATCCTGTCCTTCGTTTGATTGCCGGGATCATATACATGCATGAACAAGACTACAATGAGGCACTGAAACATACCAATGCTGGTGGAACCATGGAACTGTGAGCGGCTACTTTCAGTAAAGATATATATATGCTTATCTTGATTATTTGGTTCTCAGTATGGATTTTATAACCTGTAGCTTATGTCCTCTTCTTTATTTCGCCTCAAAACTAAGAACTTATGGGTAAATTTGCTAGATGATGATTTTCTTGAAATCACATAATTTATTCATGAAAATTTACTGATCCATTTACTGGATGTATCTAGAATTTTTGCTTCTTATAAACCTCTCTCTGAGTGTTTTATGTTTCATTTTTTTATTTTTTTTTGGGATCTAAAACATTTTGCTGTGACAATTAGATGATCTTGTTTGTTAATGATTAATATAAATACATTTTTTTTTTTACTTCATATGTTCCCCAAGATTGAGAGGGCGCTTGGTATATATATGGCAATGAGAATGATAATGGATTTGATTGAGGGGGGAATGAGTTTAGCGATAACCTAGGGGGTGTGGGTTATGGAATTAGGGGTATAAAACTCATATTTTGATTATGATTCCTGTCTACCAAGCATCAAGAATAAAAATGAAATAGATTTTATTCTCATTCCAGCCTCCTAAACTTACCTACCAAGCACCCCTTGAATTTGACATTGAATTTTAGAATGTTAAATAATCTAGTAAATTTGATTTATGGAATTTGAACAGTCACATTTTGAATTTTATATTCCACATAGGTGAAAGCTGTAATTTGTTTCACCAGACTCCTTTTAGTTTAATGCTGCTTTTTTATTGCACCTAATCTGTTATTGGTTTCTGAAGTATGGTTGAATTTTAATACCTTTTGCAGCTACGCACTGAATGTTCAAATATTCATTAAGATGCATAGGTCAGACTATGCAGAGAAACAACTTAAATTGATGCAACAAATTGATGAGGATCATACGCTGACCCAACTTGCAAATGCGTGGTTAGATTTGGCAGTGGTAGGCCTAGTTATTAATGATTGCAGCAAATATTGATATTCAGCTTTCATGAGTTCGTCTCAATTATCTCGTGTTTCAGGGTGGTTCTAAGATACAGGAAGCTTATCTGATTTTTCAAGACTTCTCTGAGAAATACCAGATGACTGGAATGGTTTTAAATGGTAAGGCTGTTTGTTGTATTCACATGGGTCACTTTGATGAAGCTGAGTCCCTACTGCTTGAAGCACTAAACAAGGTAAAATTGAAAATTTATTAAAATTTGTCTTGCCCAATCAAGCTGTTCGTCAGTTATATTTTGATGGATGATAATGCCATTTTAAAGTCATTGCAAACTATACAGTATATAAAATGAGATTTATGATTTCAGGATGCAAAGGATGCAGAGACTTTGGCCAACCTTGTTGTATGCAGTCTTCACCTAGGCAAGCCTTCCACAAGATTTCTCAAGTAAGCAATTGATACCCTTTTCTCGACCATATTCTATGTTTCTCAGATTTGATTATGGGTAACTTAAATGGATACGGATCTAAATGCATCATTTGTTCTATTAGTGGAAATGTGGGGTTAGGTAGGTATTTGTTTCCAACATAGTATACCCTCCAGGTTTGTGTTATGTCAGCATTGGTTGGGGGACTGCCAAGTCCAAGTAACAAAGACAATATTAAAGAAATTCTAAGAGATAAAGGCATTGTTTTGTGGTGATTATCTTGGCTTTCACTTTTAATAATCTTCTAAGTTGCCTCGAATCTCTTGTTTTTGGAGGACCAGTGTTGTCACATAATCAATGTATTCACCCAGTTCTCAAGGCTTAGAGGATGTGAACTAAAAAGATATTCTTAAACAGGATTGCTACCTAATACCCATAGACAAGAGCTCATTTATGTTTGTTCACAACAATGAGTGGATAAACTTGAATGATTGAATCAGTGAACAATCCTAATAACAGAACAATTTGGCTTGTTAATATTCATGAACAATGTTCACATCAAAGCTAGTGAATTATGCCTAAAAAATCTGTCTGGACAAATTCATTTATATATATTCATAACATGTACTTAGTTACCCCCCCCCAATAGGTATCATAATTGCATTTTATGCATACTAAGCTTACATAAATAATTTTTTCTAGTTGATATGAGCACTTTTGCATTAGTATGTTATTTACACTTGTAAACAGTCTTACAAACTAAAAGGAATAAGTATCTGTTTAAAATGGTCCCTCTTATTTTTAAACAGATAAGAAAGAAAGGTTTCATTTTTTGAGTTGCCTTTAAGTTAGGTTTCATTTTCTGAATTGTGATTTAACTTAGTAGGCAGAAATTGCATCTAGTTGAGCATTTGAGCTTGAGTATTTACTCAAGCTCAATTCAAGCATTGCTAGTTCTTTTAATAAATAAATTTGAACACGATAATACTCAAGTATAAATTAGTATTGCCAAACCAAATATAAAACGCTATTACCTGAACCTGATTTTCTTTACTTGTATTGGTCCTAAATTGGAGAATAGTCACTGTTTAGGCTGTCTTACCATAAACTCTCATCTATAGTCTATCATAGTAGTAATGATCTCTAAATTGGACTTGGCAATCTCTTCCAAACCATTCAAAAATTGCTTCTCTAGCACGCCCTGTGGCCTATTGATGAGATTGTTTGTTCTCATGAACTTCCAGGCCTAGTGATGATTGATTAACTCAGGCTTCTGAAGGTGTATGTTAAGGATAAATCTTAAAGAAACCTGTGTTTGTGTATGTTTACATTAATACTTTTTAGCAAACCATATTCATTTATCAAGTCGAAAGTGTTTGTATTGCTTTTGAGCAAATCTTTCCCTTGTTCATCCTCTTTTTCTTTAATTGTGCAGCCAGTTGAAGCTGTCACATCCGGACCATATGCTTGTTAAACGCCTTGCAACAGCTGAAGATAACTTCGATAGAGCTGTTCAATCCATCGCATGATTCTATGATTTGCTTTGGTGGAATTCTACTCGAACACTGCTCTGTTGTCACCTTTTTGTTCGTGTTCTTGTTTTGTGATTGTAATGCTCGTTCTCTACTAGTCAGATGTCTTAAAGGGTATTATTATAAGTCCTTGAATATTTTCCCCTGATATATTGAAACATTGAATTGCCTACTGACTTAGGATGTGCTATTGTCTTTTAGGTTTGAATTTTTACCAACAAACTTTGATTTGTCTATACATCTATTTGTTTATTTTATCAAAGGCACGAGTTTAAAATATAGCTTTCAAATTTCATTTTGCACTTCAAGTTAATTAATTCTCTTTTTCAGCCCTTACAATAGAAAGGCATTGTTTTTTATTTTCTTAGGCAAAACTTTTTATTTTACGCCAGAGTATTTTAATTTTATTTCACTACTTATGTTTTTTCCACCCTCAAGTTTATTTCCTCCACCTCTCCTCTCTCAATACCCACAAAAGTATATTAACTATCTCACTACATTTTGCTTAATAATAAATTCTCTTTCATTATTATCCAAACCTTTCCTAACAAATTCATCTTCTCCCCATTTTGAGCTGCTCATACGCTCATGGTTCACAATCAGGAGAGTGCTAGAAATCCACTTTCTATGTTTGAACGATTAGGATTGTTTAGTCTTTACATGGACTGTTATTTATGTTTTTGAATTTACTTTGCTAGTTAGTAGAAATTTTCTATATAATTTAATTGAAATTCATGATTAATTAGATCGTAAAAAAATTGAGCATTATTTTGATCTGAACAATTTATTAAGACATCCATATTAGGTTCGTATGACACATATTTATTATATTAACATATTCTTTTATTAATATATATTTATATTTATTTTAATATTAATATTTATTATTTATAGGTCATATTATATTGATTCCTGCTTTCTTTATACTCAAAATTTATTCTTATTTTATTTTTTATAAAATCTTCTTATTAATGGCATTCAAAAAAAAATTGAACGTTGTTAACGTATTGGTTATAACAGCGTCTCACTAGTTGAGTGTTATAGGAGTGTTATAGCGTCTATATATTAACACCACAAAGTTTTGAGATTTTTAAAACTATATGCGGTTTTTAAAAAAAATTATAAATTTTAGGGGGCAAAATGAGCATTTCCGTGAAATTAAACCTTGGTAGTTTTTTCCCTTGGGCTGGGCTTGGTATAAAAATGGCAAGTAAATCTCCTCCAAATCCGAACGGATCCTAGATCCAGTCTAGAAAACCCTCGTTCAGGTTATCCGATGCTGATTGCTTCGAAACCCTCTCCCATGGCGGTCTCTCTGCAATCCGCCTACTCTCGCCCTGTGGCACTTGATCACAGGCACTCTCCCAGGTGAATCCCTTTCCCATCCCTCAATTTCGTCGTCTACTTGTGCTTCCGTGTAATGCCGCTTTTTCTTCCTTTGTTCCCTTGTCCTTGGCAGCTTAACCATCAAGAACTTTGCTGGCCCCAAGTC
The DNA here is from genome assembly GCA_037974815.1 of Kaempferia elegans. Classification (NCBI taxonomy): domain Eukaryota; kingdom Viridiplantae; phylum Streptophyta; class Magnoliopsida; order Zingiberales; family Zingiberaceae; genus Kaempferia; species Kaempferia elegans. Next base: position 2,058,954 of record JBBPFQ010000133.1, on the reverse strand, counting down.
AGGTACCAATTCTCATGTTTTGGAAGAGACAGAGATTCTCTCGGTAGATTAATTGTTTCTCATTTCTCCGAAGCAGGTACCTTTAGGCGTGGACTATCCAATGTTAATGCAGAATTCCATAGTAGGGTTAATCAAAGCATCTCTTTGAGGTATGATTCTTGAGTGTCAATCCAAGCGTTGATTTTTCTTGTTCTGAAATATTCTGCAAAAGCAGCGGGCTGCAGTAAAATTCGTCTTTATTGTTTTACATGGTTACTGTCTGAAAAATCTGAACTTGCTAGCTAGCCGAATTTAATTTCCTGTAATCTAACGAGATGGGATTTGATATCATTTATGCAAAGCTAAGTTGCTTTATTGTCTTGATTTTCTATAGTTATTGAAAAATAGTAGGGGTGGCAATTCAGATCATGTTATGCTAATCACATAACCATGTCAAAAGCAGGTCACCCCAACGTAGACCTATGCAAAATAATATAAAACTATAATATGTTTTAAAAATTAATTTTACATGATTCAAGACTAATGAAAACTTCTAAAGATTATGTAATGTAAAAAGTTTATGTGTTGGCCTAGGGACGGGTTGGCAGAGGCGTTGGGGGCGAGCGAATCGCCTTTTGCCACATGTAATGTAAAAATTTATTAAAATTAATGTAGTACATGTCTCCCATTTAGATACTCAGATTGCGATGTTTATTTTTTAGGATTTGTCTCTCTTAACTGTATCATTGGGTCTCGCCAAATTATATTCTATTACAGAGTCATGTCCAATATTGTTAGCTCTCCGAAATACTAGTAATTTGATTAAGTAAGCATTAATTAATTCCTTGTATCATTGTGTTGGAATCTTTCCATCATTTATCTGGCAAGCAAGGAGGGATGTGTACTACCTTTCTCTGTGCCCCATATTCACTCCTCAACTTGTTCTCTTCATTATCACTTCTTGCCAGCTGGGAGTTGAAAGAAATCTGTATTGGTGATGAGATGGGGCAGGACAATTTGCCTCTCCTTCTTGGAAGTGAGACTGTGATATAGACTGTAGAGCAAGGCTGAATAGAACAAGTTACCAGCCTCAAGACATGGAGCACGAGTACTGTATTATTCTTCTCTGGATAATTGAATGAGGAGGGTTTTCCTTCTCTGAAAAATGGATGGAGGACAGGTTATCTCTGATGATTCTAGTCTCCACTGGAATGGTCTGTTTTTGAAAAATTATAACCATTAGCTTACTCAAGTTAGGCATAATTATTATACTATGATTTGTTTACAATATGTTCTCAACAGAAAGAATAATAGAATATGCTGTATAATTCTGTGATATTACTTATTCGTCCTATTGTCATAACATAGTCCTCCAGAACTCTTGTGGCCATTGCCAAATAATGAGATGATAAGCTTCGCTCTGTTATAAACTTTTTCCTATTGTAGTTAATTATTATCAATGTCCGAGTTATAGAAATGCAAGCTTTATTTGTGTGCATTCACTATCTGCACAACTTGTTCTTTCTGAGACCTTGATTATAAGGGTAATCTTTGTCCAAATTCTGGAAGTTGATAGCATTCACATTGATTAGAATGAATCCATTGGCATTCACAGGTATTTCCCCTTAATTAAGATTTTTGTCTGAATTTGACATGGACAAATTCTGACCATGGTCACAGAATTTTATCATGCAAATCATATAAAAAGTGCGATTTTAACTACATTTAGCATTCAGGGAATAATTATGAAAATAAACTTCACTTAGAAAAATAAAGTATGTTTCTGACCTATTATTTCATTCAATTTGATGTATCTTTTGTTATAGTTTATCCATGTGAATCATGATGATCCCTTTACTGTATGTGATTGAAGTTTCAGACATTTTTAAAAATTGTAATAAATTTAGACTTTCAATTGGTTGCATGATTAAATGATAATATAACAAAAAGACCAGGTTATTGTACTTTTTTCTATAATTTATATCTATTGCATGTTTGTCACTTGACTTATTACTTTTTTCTATATGAATCCTTTTTATATATGTTAGATATTCGGCAAAGAAGGGTTCACGGGGTCGGGTATTTATGATGCCCATAGGTATTCCAAGAGTGCCCTACAGAACCCCTGGTGAAGGAACATGGCAATGGGTTGATCTATGGAATGCCCTTGTAAGAAGCAATAGTTTTTCTCTAATTAAAAAAAAATGGATTGTATTTAATCAACTAACTAGTTGATTTGTAGTACCGAGAGCGTGTCATCTTTATTGGGGAACATATAGATGAAGAATACAGCAATCAAGTCTTGGCAACAATGTTGTATCTCGACAGCATTGAATCATCAAAAAAAATATACCTCTATATTAATGGCCCAGGTGGTGATGTGAGTGCTTACTAAAGTCTTGCCTTTAATTCAACTACCTCTCTTAATCCTTTAATTGTTACCATGCTATCATCAATATCTCTTCCCTGTTGAATAATAGATCTAGCATTTAAAAAATATATATATACTTGTGGGACCTGCATATCATTCATATTAATTATTTCCTCACAATTTATTTTAGTAAAGCTTCACATTTCTTTTAATTCTTTACTTTAGACCTTTGGTTTTGAATATATGTGTCCACAATTCAAGCTTTAGACTTAATTTATTACATTCTCATTAATTAGCACATGCAAATTATTTTATACACTAAAAGAAATTTATTTTGAATATGTTGGTAAATTCATTTTCCATTATTTCTAATAATAGTCTTTAAGCATGGCATTCATGAAAACCTAAAGTTAAAAAGAAATCATTGATTTTTCTCTTAGTAACTCTAACGCTAGCAATGGAATAATTGTACATATCTTTAGTCATATTGATATAATAATTGCTATTTTAGGAATTTATGATAAGCTTCTTCTAAACAGCAACCCGATGCATGAAACTCCTAGCAATGCATTATAAATTAATAAAAATTATGTGGATGCTTCTTCTTTTCTCTGTATTTATCCATTAGTTATGTTATTAAATAAAATATATACTTGGTCTTCCTGGCATAAAACTAAGTTTATTTTGAGAAATGTTGTTTTATCTTTTGTTCTTCTCTCAATGACTCTCTTTAAAGTTTCATCATTTGATTTGTTAGGTCAATCCCTCTATAATTAGGACAACAATGTGTATCATCATCACCTCTTATAGTCTAATACTAGAAGATTTTCCTTTGTTCCCCATGCATGTTAATTCTATAAATCTACCTTGATTTCCTAAACTTTTCCAAAACTTAATAGAAGTATCATCTGAACCTATACTTTTTACTACCTTGGGTTTTAAGTTTTTTTAACCACGTTCGATTTGGTGTTATGAGTTCGGCACAAACTATGGTTTTTGGTATCCATATTGGATTTTCATTATTGTATTCATCAAATAGTTTGTAATTGCATCATCAAAAATAAAAATAACTTTTTTGGTTATCTTCTATGCATATTATCTCACTTTCTGCACTTTCTTTTCCTAGCTATAATTATCAGATAAATATAATAAATTAGATAAACTAGATTCTATCAAGTATCATAATCAAGAAAATATTGCTAATCATATTGGTAAGAATTTTATGATTGGCTTCTTTAACAGCTTACTCCAAGCATGTCTATATATGACACTATGCAAAGCTTACAAAGTCCAGTTGCAACCCACTGTGTGGGCTATGCATATGACATGGCCGCATATATTCTTGCAGCCGGAGAGAAGGTACCTGTTTTCCAAAAACCAAATAAAAACAAAAAAGTGGTTGCAAGCACCTATTCTTTGTAACATTTGCTTGCCACCTTCATTTTCATTTCTTCTTCTTTATCATTGTTTAGGGTAACCGGTCTGGTATGCCTCTTTGTGAAATTGCTCTTCAAACACCTGCTGGAGTAGCTCGTGGCCAGGTTCTTACTCTTTTTGTTAGCTTTCTCTTTAATGCTAAATTATAAGATGTTGTCATTGCTTATGTGAATTTTTTTTAAATAAATGTGCTTCTTAATTATTACTCTACCTCCACTCAAATTCATAGAAACTAGTCTATTTTCCCTAACCAAAGCAAGAAATTTTGGGGGCCATAACTTTCATTTGGGATTCTCATGAGTCTATTCCAGCAATCACTGTATCTGCAACTTCTTTCAGATGTGGAAAAGGTGATTGAAATTCATCATTTTGCTAATATTACATTATTTTCTCTTCTCCTACCCCAAAAGGTGTCTTCCCTCCTTTAGATATTTCAACTTTGTTGCATCAATTTTCATCTTCAAACAACATGAAATGCTTTAACCAGACCATCCACTTTCTTATGGTAGCTTAATGTTTACGAAGGATTGTTTTACTGATAGTCGAAAAAGTAAAGGGTTCTAGGCCATGTAAAGAGTAGAAGCTATAACTGTTTAGTGATCTGAAACAGTTTGCTTCAAATATGCAGCCTCAGATTTTGGATATTTCTTCAATAGACAATGGCATAACCTATTGTCCTCTAGTTTCATTTTACACAACTCATTTAGCATTCTTTTGTTAATAAATAAATAACCGATAACCAATAGGGTTTTTTTCCAGTGTCAGTCCTGATAAAGAGCAAGCGTAAAAATGGTGTGTCCTGGAACACTATGGATATCTTACTTCCAAAAGATTATTTTACTAACCTTTTATGTTTACTTCTAATGCTGTACTTAATATTGCCACCCATTATTTCCTGAAAATTGAAAGTGAATCTGCGGCTCAGATTTAAATTTGCACTACTATTGTTTGGTCTTTGTATTGCATGGAAATTACCTTGTGTAATCTATTGTGAAGAACTTTGTTTAATCTACAATAAGCCTATTGTTCCATTCTCTTTGCTCTAAAAATAGCCTCATTTATATATATAGTGCTTGCTTTATATATACAGGCTGATGATGTTCAGAATGAAGCAAATGAACTTCTCCGAATCCGGGATTACCTATTTAGCGAATTGTCAAAAAAGACAGGTCAACCTCTTGAAAGGGTATGTCTTCTTTTCCGTTTTAAACTGCATCTTTAGTAGCCTTGCACATATGATTAGCACATATGTCGGAGCATGTATATTACCAAACATATTGGAGTCCATGAGGGTCCAACTTAATAGTTAAATTACTACAACTTGATTCGTTCTCAGATTGATTTTCTGGACCTCTTTATTCAGGAGAGTGAATTTTATCACCTGATTGGTTAAATGTGCCAATCCATGGAGGTTTGGCTAGAAGTAAATCATATTTGTGAATACTTCAAAAAGTGACGACTCTTGAACAAACTTGAAGGATCCACTTCTGGTCAACAACTTGCATATGTTCTGGTGGATTGATATTTGATTTTATCCAACACTAGCGCATCTCTAACATCTTTAGTAATTACGTGGTAACTGCCGTTTGAAGGTGCAAAGTGGAAGATGATGCAATCATGTCGCATTTATTTTCTGTACGAAATAAGAAAATCTTCTCGACAAGCTTGTAGATAAATAGAATAAAGATCCTTATGTGGAAGCTCTTTTTATTTGCCCGCCTGTTCTTACCATATCTACTTACGTTTTGATTGCAATAGCATTTGGATGTTGCAGATCAGTAAGGATCTGGTGTATGTGGCGCGCTTTACTGCTCAAGAAGCTCTGGAATATGGGCTAATTGACCGCATCATCAGACCCTCACGCATCAAGCCTGACGCCCCTCGTAAGGAAACTTCAGGAATTGGCCGAGGCTGATTGACTTGTGCTTCGACCGCGTCCTCACACACTTGATATCATTACAGACGGATTAGAGCACATCCTTCAAGTTGGTTTTCAAGTGAGGCGGTTTGTAGCTCTAAAATCACAATCTCTAAACACACAACTTATGTTTTACTCACTATTGGAGCAATGTTTAACTCACTATTTATTAGAGAGATAGTGAATCACTGCATCTGTAATTAATTTGTTTTTGCTGGTTTAAGATTAAGCCCGAAACATCAATGAAACTACGGACTTGAGCAAGTAAAATTTGTTCAAAGTGCAATTTTTTGTTTTTTCTAACTATAAGAAATATGCTCATCTCAAATTCAAAAGGATCTCAAATAGCATTGGTTAATTTGCTAAACAACTTTAACTAGTATTTGTTAGGGAATTTATAGTCGTTGAACCTTTTCACGAGCTTCTTTATTATTACATCTATATCACATCAAAAGTAAAGAAAAATTATATTCATCTCTACTTATTAAAAAAATCTCTCAATAACTCTTTTATATATCCTATATTTTTTTAAATTTTCATGCTACATCTCTTTCCTAATTTAAAAAAATACCTGTTACATTTAAATTAAATTTTTTATTTTAATAAAAAAATATGAAGGAGCAATTTTATAAACACAGTTGCTCCTTGCCGAAGAGGAAGAAGCTTTTTCTACTATGAAAAAGAGCTCTCCCGTATCTCCATGTCAGTAGTGAGAGCTTCGAAGGAGCTCCCACTGACAATGCTATTAGCTTCCTCATTATTTGAGAGCTTCGAAGGAGCTCAACCCACTGACAATGCTATTAGCTTCCTCATTATTTGAGAGCTTCGAAGGAGCTCTCATTGATAATGCTATTAGCTTATTAGTTTCCTCATTATTTGAGAGCTTCGAAGGAGCTCCTATCTAGAAGGACCCTTTATCAGTACACTTTGACTGTATTAACTCTGTTGTTAAAAGAATGGTACCGCCTGATGGTAACGTGGGCCTTTTGTGCTTGCATTTCATACAAATTTTTTTTACTGAGAATTTTACCAGTGTAACTATTTTACCAGTGCTCCCAAGCCGTGTATGTTCTCATCATCTTCTTTTGAATTGGATGGATAACATTTTCAAAAGAAGTAATCATGAGATGTGGATACACAATAATTAATGGACCAATCAATACGGAGCTTGAACATTAATGGGAAAGTAATTGTACATATCAATTGGCCTTTTAACTGCATGGGATAGGGAAAAAAAACTATATATTTACTTCAGAATAAATTAATTGCAGCTCCATGGGAGAATAGGTTTGGGTGATTACTGAGGTGAGATTTTATGATTAGGTCTGCAGGGAGTTGTACCAAACCACAGTGGAAGATGTAGCTGAAGGACAACCATGTCAAAGAAATCTAAGAGTATTCACAATAGGAGCTTCCATTGCTGAGTTCATAAGGGTGAGGGAGCTGGGAGAGGCTCCTTGCTTTTTTTTTAAAAATAAATTTTTTTATTTTTTTATTTTTAATTTAAATGATTTTTTTTAATTTTAGTTTTTATTTAAAAAGTAGAAATAAACAATATATAATAAAAAAGTATGAGATCTATAAAGAAGTTGTTGAGAGATTTTTTAATAATAGAGAGATATATGAGGTTTCTTTACTTATGATGTGATACGGATGTGATAACGAAGGAGCTTTCGATTCCATGACTACCTAAACCCTAAGTGGCCATAGTAAATTAGTAGTTTTTTTTGGTAATTTACTGAAGTAGATTTCTGAATTTATTAAAAGATATACACTACATTAGTATTTACCAAAAAGTACACTCAATTATTCAATTATGTGTTTTTCCCATTCTATCCCTCCCGCTAATTCTGATTATTTTATTATTTTATTCTTTACTCTCTTATGCATGCAAACTCACTTTTCTTTCCTCTTGTCTCTTCTATTTTCCACTTTTTTTTTACATGTATGTATAATGTGAGTTTATTATGTAAATCATATAAGGGTCATGATATTTAAGTTTAGCTAATTTTTTTGATAATATGTTTATACCTTCAGAAAAGCCAAAATAAGTAATGGAGAACACCATTAAAATCATTACAGCTTCAAAAATCTATATGACACAAAATGGTTGTAATATGAGATTCTAACCCGATCAATGAATTTTGATCGAAACTCATTCATGGACCTACACTGGTCCGATGGATTTAATTTAGGTCTTGTAGATTTTTGAGGTTGCATGTAACGACCACCCCCAGCTACTACTTTCGAGGGCGGCGTTACTGTCTGTAACTTAAC
>JBBPFQ010000133.1:1888214-1902606 GCA_037974815.1 Kaempferia elegans | reverse complement strand
TAGAAAAATAAGGGTGTTTGGTTTGCATGTTTTCTATTTTCATTTTCTAAAAACTCACATTTTCTAAAAAAATAATATTTGGTTTGTATTTTCTATCTCTGTTTTCTAAAAAGGGATATAATATTTTCTGAAAAAATAAAAAAATATCAAAAAATTATTTTCTATTTTTTATAAAATACGTGTTTTTTAAAAAATAAAAAGAGAAAATATATAAACCAAACGCCCCCTAAACCAAATACTATTTTCTAAAAAATATACTTTAAAAAAAAAACGTCCCCTAAATTGTTAGTATTACACCGTAAAATAGAAGAACAAAGTGACAAAATTTAGACTTTATGAAATAGCATTGTATGCTTTAATGCCATTAATCTATGACCCCGTAATTGTACAGGTGAAATGTCCTCTTAATTTACATCTAATAATTAAATTTTAGATTTGATAAATTAATAAATGATTTTTTTTAATAGATAATTGATCCAGGCAAGAAGTTAAACTTCTGTTTAAGAGGTGCAAAATGGACAAAGCCAAGGCAAAAGGCTCTTAGAATAGACGACTTGAATTGAGTGGAGTTGAGCTGAGCTAAGTCGAACCGATCCGTGTAGGTGACTCATGTAACATGTTTTGCCAACCGTATTACTAGTTCATAAGCTACGTTCCAAGAGCTGTGGAGTGAAGGTGATTGGAAGAATGAATGGCATGGCAGATACTGACATACTTCCTCAAGGATTAGGCTGCCAATCTCCACCATTCATCCCAATCCACAGCTCACTTCTAATTTGGCTCTCCTCTTTTGCTGAGCACAAGCATCATCACAAGAGGAGAAAGAAAATTTTGAGATAAGATTGATCATGGCCTTGAAGCTTTGGGCTTCTTCAGCTGCCAGTGCTCTCAAATTCTCCTGCAGAACTACTGCCACTCCCTTCCCTGCTTCCTCCGTCACCAGATGCTTCTCCTCTGGTAAAACTAACAAGCTCTTGATTAAGCTCTTCACTTTATTAGCTTACTTAGCTTACTGCATTGGAGAAGGCCATTGGTGAAGTTGCCTGCCATGTGTTTGAAAGAATTCACACTAGAGTTTGTTGAGAATGTGGTTGCTAATTTGTTTGTGTCACTAGATGCTTCTCCTCAGCTGGTAAAACTAGGAAGCTCTTCACTTTGTTGAAGTTGCTTGCCATGCGTTTGAAAGAATTCACGAGAGAGTTTATCGAGAATGTTGTGCTGTCGTTTATTTGTGTCACCAGATGCTTCTCCTCTAACACTGGTCGCTTCGTTAACTTGGTGTTGCAATATTGGAGATGGTCGTTTGTGAGGTTGCTTGCCGTGTGTTTGAAAGAATTCACCAGTGAACTTACTGGGAGTGGTGTGGTATGATTTACTTGTGCGAGTTCAGATTTTATTCTCTATATTTTGTTTTGACTGAATTTATCATTTGCTGAATGAATCTTTTGTTGTGTTTGATGGGTTTTTTTAGGGAATGATACTTGAAAAACAAGAAGAGGACTTCTTGATGTTGTTGTGTTAGTATACATGCGTGCATGACTTGCTCTTCTCAGGCTCCCTTTGTGACATTTTTTAGATTTTGGCCTTTTATCTACTTTTTAATCTCAGTGACATGGTAGAATTATCCTTGTAAGTTGCTGTATTCGCATTGCCTCTTCTCTAGTAGAACAAGTTTTTAGTTCAGCCTTGACAATTCTGCCAATTGAATATGGTTACTCTCTGCTTAGAGGTCTCAACATCGATGTCAATCCATGAAATAGGATTTTGAGGAGTGGAGAAGTAGAGTGGTTCCTGGGTATAGCAATAGGAAGGTGAAATTACTGACAACCTTGAAAGGTTTGTTAACTAAAGAGAATAATTAACCGACGTTGAAGAATGTCTGTCTGTTTGGTTGAGACCAACCCCCAATACAAAAACTAATGTTGTCATGATTATCAGAAAGAATGGTTGAACGGGCAGTTTACAGCTACTCACCTTAGAATGAGATTCTTTAGCAGTCAACATTTGCTGTCTACCATTTTTTAGTGAGATATTAGGAACTGAATTCCTTTTTTTTGTTGAGCATCTTTTTCTATAGTTATTATTTTCTTTCCTCCTGAGATTCTTTTTTATATTGAACTATAGTTTCTTTGAAAATTTTTCACTGGTCTAAAGCTCTTCTTAAACGAACGGACTTTCTTTATCCCTTTTATCAGTTTTAGTCTAAATATTCCAAAACATAATTCATGTTAGTTCATTTAATAAAATTGTCAGCTCAATAAATAGTTACCTAAGAAAAATATGTTAACATAAACAGGCAATTAAAGTGAAACCTTCTCTAATTCAAAAATTTGTCTATCTGTTGGAATGCGAATTAGAGATAGGATAGACCTTAAGTCCTCTTTGCTTGCAGTGATTGATGGCTTCAAGTACAGTAATTCTCATGAGTGGGTGAAGCATGAGGGTGCTGTGGCCACCATTGGCATCACTGACCATGCTCAGGTACCAAAATTATTCCGCAGAGATATTCAATTTTGTGTTTCTTCCCGTTTGAACTAATAATAAATAATAATAACATTTAGTTCAGCTGTACCAAATGCGATTTCAGAAATCATGTTCTTATTTCAGTTAATGATAGTATATTGTAATGGAGAGAGTTTCTGTATCTGATTGATTCATGATGTCTATTAAGAACATGTTCAACTTGAATCAGTTTGGTTGATTGATGAGTTTTGGCATAAGTGAGCACTCAATTGAACTCGATGGTGTCGATATCTTGATAGGGTCATCTCGGGGATGTGGTCTTTGTGGAGCTGCCGGAACCAGGTGCAGCAGCCACAAAAGCACAAAGGTTTGGATCTGTGGAGAGTGTCAAAGCCACAAGTGATGTCAACTCTCCTGTCTCTGGTGAAGTCATTGAAGTGAACACCAAGCTCACTGAGACTCCTGGCCTGGTAATTCCTTCAAGTGATTTATTTACGATTCAACTCATAATTTTCTACCATGACAAAACGGTTTTGTTTTCGTCTCCTTTTGCTTTAGATCAATTCAAGCCCATATGAAGATGGCTGGATGATTAAGGTGAAACCGAGTGATCCATCGGAGCTCGGATCCTTGATGGGATCAGTGGAGTACACCAAGTTTTGCAAGGAAGAAGATGCTCATTAGAGCACACAACAAAAGTCATGGCTACCTCTGCGCTCACTGGTCTGCCGTTCCGAGTCTCAATCTCGTTACTTGTCGCAGTTTTGTTCTCTTTTAATCTTGTTCCTGCTCTTCTTTCTCCTATTTGAAAAAGGGAAAAGAAAAAACACTAACTTTCTTTCTCCTATGATTGAAGAAATCACTTTTCACTACTATATATTTGTTCTGGCAAATAGCCCGATTGGGTGAGTTCAAACGTCCCCCTATATATTGAAACTGCTTAACCATTATGACAATCAGAACTAGGCGAAAATAATAATACACTCGAGCACTAGGACTAATTGTTGGAACACTCAAAAGAGTGCATTGGTGAATCTAGACTCAATCTTAATACCAACTATCAAGATGTTTGGCGAAACAACTAATGAGACGTTACTAATATGCCCCGATATGGATCTTTGCTCTTGCCAAAAACCTTCTATTGTAAGTTTCATCCATGCCAAAAGCCTCGGCAACCCCTATACGACTATACTCTCGTTTTGCTCTTGCTCAATGTCTCGCGGCAATAGCCCCACACTCACCCCGGTCACCCTCTATAATGCAAATCGATCGGGCCATCCTTTGTGATCCTTACAAGCATTATTTGAAGACCTCAATATAAAAAACTTAGGATTGATTCTCTTGTGGATATATAAACATATTGTACCAAAACTACAAAAATACATAAGGATGATTTCATACATACAATAATTCATTATAACTTGAGACATTATCAAGCATTGTTTACTGGTTTAAAACATTTGTAAAACATGTATTTTTCATCAACTAAATGGTTTAAAAACTCCAAATCCTTTTCGGTTAGGGTTTAGTTCCTTGCCATTGCAGGCACTCATCATCAACTTGCACAAATCAGTTGGTATGATTGATCAAGTGAAAGATTAAAGAAAAACAAGAAAATGATTGATCAAGGGAAGGATTATTGCCAAGTAAAGCATCATTTGCCGTTGAGCTAGGTGCACCATGAGAGAACCCCCACCTCACCTTCATTTTGAAGTAGGATAAAGTATCGATACATCGATATGTCATCACTACATTGGATGGACAAATGATGACCACGTCGACGCGTATATGGATGAGAAAGCCACATAGGTAGATCACAAGTTGCACCGCGGTCATGGTTGAAGATGATTTGGGAGGAGCTTTCGAATACACTTGTAATAATGATGCTAACAATTATTAATGGGTAGCTTGCTAACTAGAACAAATCAATTTAACCTCCATTAATGACTAATATTCCATGCTCTTTAATGTTTTGAAAAGATTAATAATAATTGAGTGGTCCTTTGAATTGATGGATGCTACTTGAAGGAAAGAGGCATAATCAGTTAAACCCTCAAATAAGATCGGTAGCAATCGATAATTATTCAATATTTAAAATGGAACGGTAATCTTTCATCAAATATAAGTCGATAGAGAAATAATTAGGATAAAAAAATGGGTCATTTAACACATATATGTTTATGTAAAAGCAATGATTTTATGTATATGATAGCAACTCATAAGTCATAAGAGGAGGCTAATTTATAAGCCAATAAACTTAATAAAGTGTGCCAATTTCGATTTCTTTTCACTCATTTGAATATATGAGAAAGAAATGTCTATCATGTTATTTGTTTTCTTCTATTTTGAAGAATTTACACTATAGCATGAATCACACATCCACTATTTTATTACAAGATAAAAAAATGCATGTTTTTTAATTTTCTTTTTTTTAATTATAAAAAATTTAAACTAGGGTTAGGGAGGGCAAATTAAGAAAGGGAGATATAGAGAACATCAATGACATCATTTTGTGGAAGTGATATTTTTGCTAATTATAATACAGATCGTCACTTGACAAGATAAAGCTACACGAAATATGATTACGAAGAAAGCATGAAGATACAACAAAGTTTAATGACATATTAAATTGTATATTTGCCAAACAAATTTATTAAATTGCTCAATTTAAATTTACTAAATTTATCAAATTTATTATTATTATTTTTGAAGAATACTTATGATCTAATAGACATTTTCATGACTAAGAATTCAATGATTCGAAACTCAATTAGGTCATTCACATTTTCTATTGTGATTACTTTACTATAAATAAAGCGGAAAGATGGATCACAAACTTAGAAAAATCGCGAGTGGTGTCATACAAAGCAAAGCAAGATCTACTTAATTAGTTTGGTTGGTATTATGACAAGGATGGAAATAGTGGGAATGAGCTCATGTTGAATAGAAAGCAACTTATATTTTATATATGTATCATGTTGATAGATCAAAGTTAGGTCATATTTCTTTTAATTAATTAGAGTATGTGTTAAAAATGGAAACAAAAACCTAATAAAATTAGAGGTACCTATCCCTTTAAAGAACTTTTGATCCCTTCCCAAATGCAAAAACACCTAATGCACACGATGCCATAAGCGTAGCTTGTTATCGCGCTTAAAGAAACTAATAGTTGAAAACGATAGAAGAAGTTTCATTTCGTCCTCGAGTGATTCTCTTTTCTCATAGAGTTATTGATTCACCTAATGAAACTCTTATGTAAAGTAATGTTAGGGGAAGTAGTGAAATTATAAGAATTCAACAACACCTTCAAGAAACCAATATCGAAATAGTCAAGGTTTCGGTTTCATATATAGTAATTCAAACGTTAAAATGCTATTTGTAGCGTCGTTGTCTAAGTTAGTTATGTCGACAATTTTACACAACACTTGAAACGAAATAAGGGTCGATGAACACAATTTCTCGATAGTATAAGTTCAAGAACTACTCACACTGATGGCATTGCAGCTCGATGCATGGGATCTGAAGATGGGAAACATGAATCGGAGGAGTAGCTTTCGAACAGTAGAATGTCCAAGAAAGACTTGGACCCTCAAAGTTCTTCATGGGATCAAATCAAGTAGTCATGGTCAAGTTAAATGTGTTTATTAATTAATTTTTGTAGTGGCATGTCTTTGTCAATACCAAACATTCTTTTTTTTCATTCTTTATTGAAATAAATATTGTTTTTTCATTCTTTTTCTTTACTTTATAGTGTTTACTTCTTCGATCGAGCTAGCTCTAAGAATTAGACGAAGTCTTTGTGACCTACCAAAGTTTGTGTCCTGTCTGAGATCGCGATCCGATGAGTCAACAAGAGGTGACAATGGAAGGGAAGAAGTTGAATGCTTCGGTGCTGAAGAAACATCTTGGGATATCTATAGCATTCAAAGAGATATTAGAATGGACGCCAAAAGTACACTCGGCGTGATCACTCCAATGCTCAAGTTAGCCAGGGGCAAAGGAGAAGCAAGTAATTATAATACGGGAGTTTAGATTGTTGTCTGCGCATACTTGTGCCCGCGGAAGTGAACGACTTTATATAGAGAGGCGAGTATATTCGTTACTCCAACATGTACACATCCGTTCACCACGTTCTCCGAGATGTTCATTGACATTCTCCATTTTTTCCGAGTGAAACGGTCCCATTAATGGAGGCATTATACCGCCTCCCACGTCTTTGATTGGCCACGTAGGATAAGGTACAACTGAGTCCAACAGTGCTGGAGAAGATAAGGAAACCAAGTCGCAAAGATATGGGAGGCTGAGCATGGGAGACCGGGATGGGGCAGTCTGAGGAACCTATTCTGAGGGAGCCCGATTGTGTTGAACTATGAGAGTCAAAGGTACTGAACAGAGGAACTCAGGTGATTAAGCTGTGAAAGTCATATAACATAGTCGAAGGAGTCAAGTAACCGAGTTGAGAGAGTCGAGTGCGTGAACCATGAGAGTCGGGTAACAGAGCTGAGAGGATCGAGTTACTAAGCTGTGAGAGTCGGGTAATGGAGTTGAGGGAGTTAAGTAACGGAGTTTAGGGAGTCGGGTAATAAATGAGGAAGTTGGGTAATAGAGTCGGATGATTGAGCTATAAAAGTCGGGTAACAGAGCTAGTATGTAAAAATCAGGTAACGAAGTTGGGTATCGTCTAATGTGGGGACCTCTATCATCCCCCGCATCAATTTGTGCTATTGAGGTCCCCACAGGACAATCCGAGTGCCTAGCAAGGGTAGATTGTCACAAGTAAAGTAGGAGTCAATCTTTGCTTGTGGGTGAAAATACTATAAGGAGCGTGATAAATGACCCCTCCCACCTATGACATCAGTTAGGGACTATAATTTACCTCCATTCATCTAACTGTGGAACCGATAATGAAGGACACTTGGAGTTAGCGTTAACACCTTTTTGCCATTAATTTGAGCTATGAAAACTCTCTCCCCATGACTGAATATTATTTAGGTTCCAATCACATCACACCCCCACACTACACTACCGCGCTACCACCACCAACAAGATCTGTTCGATGAAATGCCCCAATCGCCATCCACGCGTGCAAATTGCACTCTTCCGTGGAATTCACAGCAAGATTCCAACAACAACAGTCACCCAATGCTCTAAATAGATCGACCTATCCAAATTCAATCGACTCAAGATTGGTCAGCCAAACCAAAAGAAAAATTTGTCCTCGGTTCGACCGGTTTAATTTGAAATGACTGCTTTTGCTTGTTGTCTCCAACTTTAATATGAGCTGTTGCTATTATAGTGATGTTTTATGCCCTCACTGAGCCAGTCATTGAAGAGATGAAAGAAACAAGAAAGAAAAGTATAAGATTGATTGATTTAGATGTATCAATTTGGGCAATCTATCCTGGAGAGAAACTACTTGATCGTAATGACGACGTGCCAAATTTAACCTTTTTTCGATCGACAAACAACTTTGCACACAATAACCGTTAAACTCGATCATGCATAAGTTACCCCTTTGCGCAGAGTCACAAAGGACCTAGAATAAGCCAGCAATTTGCCAGAGGTTGTACCCAAAAAGTCGAAAACATGAGCTGTTCAGACTCACCGGTTAAGAGGCTCAGGCAGTTAATGTTTAGGCATGTGTTAGCCAGTAAGAGAAGAATTGAGCTTGCACATAACCTCTGCTTGACAGTTCAGGGGAGATTTTATACCTATTTCAAGTGCAACAAACCCTTATTTGGACAAACAAATCGAACTATTGAAAACTTATAGTTCTCAAGATCCAAGCATCAACAATTCTGACTGTCTGATGATGATTTGAATTTGGACAGAAAGAGTGTCACTGTTGATTTTATTTTTCAAAGTCAAGGATGCAATTAAAGAATGACTTGCTTGTGAAACTCACAAAATTAAAATTGCTTAAGAACATACACTTGTTCCACCCAATAATGATTTGTTCATTGAACACAAACGGTAGGAAAAATGAACTCTACAACTATTGACACATGGTTTAATCACAAAGAAAACTTCTCATCTTCACCAATTATGAAGTTCGAGCTTTATGCAAGTATCTTACAGGTCGCGATACATCTTTTGCACTGTCTAAAAGAACTACTATTTGTGACGATTCTACTGTGAAGAAAAGTCCATGGATGCTGAGTCAGCTCTGCCATATCAGCTGAGACAGTCCTACTCACCATGAAAAAGACTAAAATCTCAATCTGAGAAGTAACTTCATGGCAATGCAATGAAGGTGAAAGATAAAAGTAAAGTCTCAAGTAGAGAAAATAGTCCATGTCAGACTCACAGATAATTACAAGATATACCTGTGTTTATTCAATAGCAGGTTTTGGAATGCACTCACCAATCTTCAAATGATTTGAAAAACTCAAGCAAAAGGATGAATCGTGCATGGATGAAACACATGTTTCAGGCAAAAGTTTATTAGGTTAAAAGTAATATGTTTCTATGTCAAGCTTTTTGGAAAAGGAAAAAAATGCATCCATTTGTTCGCCTACTATTACATCGATTGTCATACATTGCATGCATAGTTTGACATAGTTCTACACCTCAAAGTCATATTTCTTGGCAAAATAGGCAACTTGGCTTTACAACTAATTCCAAGCATGCTACAAGTTCTTGAATATAATAGCTCTAAGAATAACTGATTTGTATGCAAGCATTGAAGAAAAAGTTGTTCTCAAGGAATTTAGTGTCCTATATCTATACACTGATAACTATAATTAAGATAGAGTATAGATCAATTTGCATAATAGAAATATAACAAAAGGTGCTACGAACAATAAAAGCCTACTTTTCTATTTAAACCAAAATCAGTATTTAAGTTGCCCGACGATGTATGTCTTCTACATGACAAATGAATGAATCAAAATTCAACTACAACCTTGTGTTCCCTTCCAACTCTTTTGCTTGTCATTTTCAGCTTTTTCATGGCTTTGATTCTGCCAAGTGGGGAAGTAATATTACATCGCCCTCTTTGCAATTTCTAATCTCAGCCATTGATGCATTTCCCACACTTCTATAAATTCAAACCTCGCCGGCCTCTCTCATCACCATTTGTCCATTCAAATCTCTCTAGTCTCTCCTGAATTCTTCCCTTGAGTTTCTGTTGGCATCCCCCATTTCGAGCAATGGCCAGCTGTGAGAATTCCATGGTCAGTAGTTCTTCGAGACTATAATCCACCAAGAGCCAATAAAACTGAAGCATGGAATGTTTTATTAAACTGACTAAGTTGAATTGGGCACTGCAGGAGAAAGAAAGAGTAGAAGACGGCAACATGGTGACCAAAAGTTCTTCCTTTAGCATGGCAAGAAGTGGATACAAAACTGATCAGTATGAGTACACACTTGATGGATCAGTGGACTTCAGAGGCAGGCCTGCAGCCAAGGGTAAGACCGGAGGCTGGGTGGCCGGATCACTTGTACTAGGTAACTATTTTATCATCGAGTTACAAATTTCAGTCGTTAAATCCAGAGGGAAATTAAGGATCATATAAGTAACAGAAAACCAATCTGAATCAACTCTTCACTCCTAAAAGATATTGACAGAACGTAGGTGCACAGCTTCTTGCTCTATAGTAGCCACTCAGATGTGTCTAGTATAAACAGCCATCTAGATGGATTGATCATTCCCATGATTGAAAAGTTAATTCACATGGTGGATTACATTCCTGAAATGGCTCTGTTTAGTTGTGGTTGGTCTAAAGGCCCTTTTTACCTGAATATTTTGTCGATTTTAATGCTTTTCCAGTAGATTTAAGTCTAGTAGATCCTTTCTTGAATTCTCTGTCCTGTTAGTGAAATATATACTAACCTGGCAAACGTAGGAGCATAATATCTTTGGGGTCACTGTCATTGCCACCATCTGCAACGAAGTCATTTTGCCTGTAAAACTGAGTAGGATTACATTCCTGAGTGAATATAAAAGTGCACTTTTTTCTTGTAAATTTGATAAGGAACAAAAAAGACAAAGTTTGGTGGTGCATCTTTGTCATGATATCTTATCAGGGGCATAGGCAAAGAATCTTGACTTGATCATGAGGTTAGGTCAGGCTAGATTTCAGTGATCACGATGGAACCCTACCCAATCACAATTTCTTTTGCTCCATGCATGATGTTTATGCAATTTTCTGACAATATCCATTGATGCAGTGAATCAGGGACTAGCTACCCTTGCATTCTTTCGGGTTGGAGTCAACCTGGTATTGTTTCTAACAAGAGTTCTGCAACATAACAATGCAGAAGCAGCCAACAACGTTAGCAAATGGATAGGCACAATCTACATCTTCTCCCTCGTATGTGCCTTCCTCAGCGACTCCTACTGGGGAAGATACAAGACGTGTGCCATTTTCCAAACCATTTTTGTAATAGTAAGTCCCCCAAAAATCTAGGAATTATTTGCAATTATCTCATTGATTCTTTTTCAACAATGCAAATGCAGCAGAGACTCATTGAGTGATCTTTGGCTTGCAGGGTTTGGTTCTGCTCTCTTTATCCACACACATGTTTCTTCTGAAACCCATAGGCTGTGGCGATGAGGACTTCAGCTGCGCGCCTCACTCGAACATCGAGCTGGGGTTCTTCTACCTCTCAGTCTATCTGGTTGCCCTAGGGAATGGAGGGTACCAGCCAAACATAGCCACCTTTGGAGCAGACCAGTTTGACGAGGAGGATTCTGCAGAGGCTCGCTCCAAGATTTCATTCTTCAGCTACTTCTACCTGGCCCTTAATCTGGGCTCTCTCTTCTCCAACACATTCTTGGACTACTTCGAGGACGAGGGCATGTGGGCACTGGGCTTCTGGGCATCAGCTGGGTCTGCCATGATGGCCCTGGTCCTCTTCCTCTGTGGCACGACCAGGTACAGGCACTTCAAGCCGATTGGCAACCCCTTCTTCAGGGTCTGCCAGGTCATTGTGGCTGCGTCAAGGAAGTGGAGGGTCAGGCTGCCGTCAAGTGGAGAAGATCTCTACGAGGTGGAGGGAAAAAAGATCTCAGACTCAGATGCTAATGGAAGCAGAAAGATACTGCACACTGAAGGGTTCGAGTAAGCTTCTAAACGTCAACTTGAAGTATAATTTTCAGTAATCCTCTCGATTGATTCAAAGTTGGTGTTAATTTGCTGATGCAGGTTCTTGGACAGAGCAGCGGTCGTTGATCCAATGAATGACTTCATGGACAAAAAGAATGAATCGAGCGTCCACAATCCATGGCGCCTCTGCCCCGTCACACAAGTCGAAGAGTTCAAGTGCGTGCTTCGACTCCTCCCCATATGGCTGACCACCATCATCTACTCCGTCGTCTTCACGCA
Organism: Kaempferia elegans; assembly: GCA_037974815.1. Lineage (NCBI taxonomy): Eukaryota > Viridiplantae > Streptophyta > Magnoliopsida > Zingiberales > Zingiberaceae > Kaempferia > Kaempferia elegans. The sequence goes on along the minus strand of JBBPFQ010000133.1, from coordinate 1,890,814 downwards.
GATGGCTTCCCTCTTCGTCGAGCAAGGGGCAGCCATGAACAAAGTCGTCGGCAGTTTCCACATTCCTCCCGCGAGCATGTCTGCCTTTGACATCGCCAGCGTCGCGCTCTTCATATTCTTCTATCGCAGACTGCTCACCCCTTTGGTTTCGAGATGGATGAAGGATCCAAAAGGGCTCACGGAGCTGCAGAGGATGGGAATTGGGCTCGTCATAGCAATTGCGGCGATGATTTCAGCCGGAACAGTTGAAGTCTACCGCCTTAAGAATGTCTGCAGCAGCTGCTCCGACGACAGTTCTCTGAGTATCCTGTGGCAAATCCCTCAGTACATGCTGATAGGCGCCTCCGAGGTGTTCATGTATGTCGGCCAGTTGGAGTTCTTCAATGACCAGGCGCCGGACGGGCTGAAGAGCTTCGGCAGCGCACTCTGCATGACCTCAATATCGCTAGGGAACTACGTCAGCAGTCTCTTGGTGACCATAATCATGGAGATCACCGCGAAAGGCGACCGACCAGGGTGGATTCCGGTGAACCTGAACAGGGGGCACATGGACAGGTTTTACTTTCTCCTCGCGAGCTTGACTGCTGCAGATCTTCTTGTGTTTGCAGCCTGCGCAAGGTGGTACAAGAGCATCAAGTTAGAGGGAAGGTATGAGGATGAAGAAGAAGACAACTTCGACGTCTGACAGACTACGATTTAATCGGAAGGTTCACGGCATTGATTCTTGGATTGATGCAATGAAAAAGGCCACAACGTTTCTAGTTCGATCGCTAGAAAGAGTTAAGGAAGAGCTTCGAGCACAAATCGAGAAATCTTGAGGAACATTAGTCCGATACAGAATGTAAATTTTCTTTATGATAGAAATAATAATAATAATGATATCGTTATGTTCTTATGGAATGGGATGTTGAACGACCGTTGGATTTCTACGAGGAAATCCGGATGGACGGTCCTGATGGAATTTGTTAAGGTTAATTATAAATAAATTATTCTATCTGCGAGTATGGGTCAACTCAGAGACGCGGTGGTTTCTTCCACAGTTCGCATGGCGAAATCTTCTTCTACCCGGAGGAAATCCATCGGCAGCGCTTCTTCTTCTTCTTCCTCTGGATCTCCTCTAGTGCCGTCGACCATCCAGTTCTCTTCTGAATTCGATCGGCAAGGTCTCTCTTTTTCATCTCTCGTTAGATCCGTTCGGAATTCTAAGATTTTCGGTTCAATCTCGTCTCGATGCTTGATTTTGTATCTTGATTAGTATTACTCTATGTGTGTTCTGAATCGAGTTTGGATTTTGCATTCTGTTTCCCGATTTATTTGTTGGAATTGGATTCGTAGCGTTTTCGGCGCTTCGGTGGTATTTGGTCTTCTGATCTGCCTAGTGAAAAATGCAGTCTTTGAATTTGATCGCAGGTTTTGAAATCATTGGCGAACTCAATGGATCCTTTTTTGATCTTTTTGATGCCTTCGTGCTTCATCAACCTTGCTTGCTTGATATCGCTTCTGAAACTGGCGCCGGTCGATGCCTTTTACCTGCCTGGGAGTTTTATGCGTACGTACCCTAAAGATGAAATGATATCTCCGAAAGTGAATTCGCTCACTTCTTTTGAGGCTGAGATCCCTTTTAGCTACCACAGTCTTCCAGATCGATAACTCTCCCTACCAGCTCCATGTCAATGCCGACGAATCCTTTCACCTCTGCACCACAAAGCCAGACACTTTGGAGGAGGGGAAGCTCCGGAAGCAGAGGACGCACGACTTGTATCAGGTGAACATGATTCTCGACAATCTTCCTGTCAGGAGATTTTTCAAACAGAACAGTGTCACCTTTGCGTGGACTGGGTTTCCGGTTGGTTTCACTTCTCCTGATACTGCTGAAGATTACATCATCAATCACTTGAAGTTTAAGGTCCTTCTGCACGAGTATGAAGGCGTGAAGGTAATTGGCACTGGTGATGAGGGCACGGCCGTGGTTACAGAAATTGAAAAGAATACTGTATCTGGATACGAGATTGTAGGATTTGAAGTTATTCCTTGCAGTGTGAAACATGACCCAGCTGCCATGTCGAAGCTTAAAATGTACAGCAAAATAAACTTGCCCAATAGAGCTCGGTAAGTCTCAACCTATCAGGGAGAAAGAGGAGATCTCATTCACCTATGAAGTTTCATTCGTGAAAAGTGACATCAGGTGGCCTTCTACGTGGGCTGCATATCTTAAGATGGATGGTGCCAAAGTTCACTGGTTTTCGATAATGAACTCTCTGACGGTCATATTCTTTCTTGTCGGAATAGTCTTTGTAATCTTTCTGAGAACCGTGAGGAAGGACCTTACTAGATACGAAGAATTGGATCAAGAGTCTCAAGCTCAGGTGAATAAGGAGTTGTTCGGCTGTAAACTAGTCGTCGGTGAAGTCTTCAGGGAGCCAACTTCCCCGAAGTTGCTCTGTGTTGGCGATGGATTGCAAATTACAGGCATGACCGTGGTAACGATTGTGTTTGCTGCTCTGGGGTTAATGTCTCCTGCTTCACGAGGCATGTTGTTGACGGGGATGATCATGTTCTATCTTCTATTTGGAATTGCTTCCGAATACGTCGGAATCAGG
>JBBPFQ010000133.1:1779469-1792434 GCA_037974815.1 Kaempferia elegans | reverse complement strand
TAAATTAAATATTTAAAATTAAACTAACAAAAAAAAACATTGTCAAAATAGCATAAAAATACTTTGGTTACGATGCCGACTTCTGTAAAACAGTACAAGTTTCTTAAAACCTCCTTATTTCTTTTATAATTTTATTTTTACACCAAAATGCTTCATTTCTATCAGCAAAAAAAAAATATTTTAATAATAAAATAAAATGTTACTAACTTTGTAAACTGAGTCGACCATTTGAATCGATATTTTAAATAACTAAATAATTAAAATTTTATTGTTTAGTTTTAAAAATAATCTCATATTCTCTTAAATTAATTAGAGATCGTTTGATTTGCATATTTTTCATTTTTATTTTTTAGAAAACGCGTGTTTTCTAAAAAAATAGTATTTTGTTTGTATTTTTCATTTTTATTTTCTAAAAAAAAGACATAGTATTTTTCAGAAAAATAGAGAATATTTAAAAGTTATTTTCTATTTTTTTTAAAAAATACAGATTTTTTAAAAAATAAAAATAAAAAACATATAAACCAAACATACACTTAGACTTTCTGATTTCAAGTTAGATAATATAAAACTAGTGATTACAAACACATTACGTGTATAATATAATACAAGAATATATATATATATATGTATATTAAAAAAATAAATATTTACTTTCAAATAATTAAACAATATTATTAATTTGATTTATTATATAAAAATGTTGACATAATTTCTTTAGAAATTAAATTTCTAAATAAAATGATATTTTAAATATTTGAAATTTATATGTAATAGATAACATAACTGAATATTTAATTTTATTATTAAATAATTCAGATTTTAAACAGTATAATAATATTCACTCTATTAAAAATAAATTTAACTCAATATATACTTCATTTTTTTTTTTAAAAAAAGTTTTTTTAATAAAAAATGGTGGACGAAGCCGATAGCATACTGACTGTGTGCATATGTACTTGACCCAAATCCGTCCCTTCTTCCACCTTCCACCCTCTTCCCTCCTTCCTCCCACTCCCTCTCTCGATCTATACATATCGCCCCACTCCTCGCCCACTACGTGACAGACTCTATGCCGATTCAATCAGATCGCTTCATGGCGGAGCAGAGTCGAAGGCGGCGGTCGTCCTCCTGGCTGATGAGCTGCTGGGGAGGAGGAGGAGGAGGAGGAGGAGCCACGGGCAGCGCAGACGAGAGTAGTTCGGATTCGGGGCGGAGGGTGTCGGATTCAGATCCGATGTCACCGGAGGAAGACCTGTCGCTGACGCTGCAGGCAGGGTCGGAGCTGGTGGCGTTCACCATCTTGGAGCTGAAGGCGGCGACGAGGAACTTCGCCATGACCAACTTGCTCGGGTCCGGCGGCTTCGGGCCCGTCTACAAGGGGTTCGTCGACGAGCGGATCCGCCCGGGGATCCGCCAGCAGCAGGTCGCCGTCAAGTCGCTGGACCTCGACGGGCATCAGGGCCACCGGGAGTGGCTGGTGAGGGCTCCGATCACAATTTCTTAGAAACTCTGGAGTTTTACGAAAAGTTTCGCAACGCTTTTTCAATTTACCCCTCTTTCTTTTGATTAATTGCAGGCTGAGGTGGTGTATTTAGGGCAATTGAGGCATCCGCATCTGGTTAAATTAATTGGGTATTGCTGTGAGGATGAACACAGAATGTTGGTCTATGAGTATATGGCAGGAGGGAGCTTGGAGGATCAACTTTTCAAGAGTATGTTTGTCTTCTTCTCATAATCTAATTAAACATCATCATTTTTTTTATCGATTAGTGATCAATTTTAAATTGAGATGTATTAGTTTAGATCTTCATTAGTCAATCCCATCTAGTGGATAAGATTCGGTTGTTTTTATACATCTAAAAAGTTATCATTTATTTTTATCAATAAAAGAATTATATTGTTCAACCATCACACCTTCTAGTCCTTGATAGACATCATTTGACTTTATCTTCCTTCACAAAACAATTAGATGAAACAAAACATTCACTTTCAATCACATCACACTGCCATTTGAAAATAACTCTGTAAATCAATTTTTTAGTTTATGTAGTGCATCAAATTGGATCCATCTTGCTCATCTTTATCAACGATTAATAAATAAAATAATGAGTTATGACAAAAAAAAGATAGATTTAGTAATCTATTTAACATTTCTAGTTTAATTCTTTGAAGGACTCCTTGCTTGGTTGCCATGGTCGACAAGGTTAAAGATAGCTGTTGGAGCTGCAAAGGGACTGGCCTTTCTCCACGAAGCCGATAAGCCAGTCATCTATCGCGATTTCAAAACTTCAAATATTTTACTCGATGAGGTAGCTATTCATATTCTCAATTCTTCCTTTTGCAATTCAGTATAGGAGTAGTCTTAAGAAAGCATTTACATCTATCTATACACAGGACTACACGGTTAAACTCTCTGATTTCGGGCTCGCAAAGGATGGCCCACAGGGCGACAAGACTCACGTAACGACACGCGTCATGGGCACGTATGGGTATGCCGCACCCGAGTATATTTTGACCGGTACGACATGAAAGACAAGTTCATATTCATATGTTGCAACTATTGGTTTAACACTAATTCGATCTGATTCAGGCCACTTGAATGCCAAGAGCGACGTCTATAGTTTTGGAGTCGTGTTGTTAGAGCTGTTGGCGGGTCAACGGTGCATCGACAAGAACCGACCGAGCCGACAGAAGAATCTAGTTGATTGGGCAAGGCCTTACCTCACCAATGCAGAGAAGCTTAGGCGTGTCATGGACCCAAACCTCGATGGGCTTTACTCCATCAAAGGAGCTCAAAGAGTGGCCGGGGTCGCGTACAAGTGTCTGAGCCACACTCCAAAGGCGAGACCGAGTATGAAAACTGTGGTGGAGACTTTGGAGCCACTTCTCAGTTTGAATGATGCACCCGGTCCCTTCGTCTATGTTGCAACGAAGGAGAAGACATGTGAAGAGGAAGAACAGAGTAAGGAGAAGAAGACGAAGGCGACGATACGTGAGATTGAAGAGAAGAATCACAACAATCACGATGAAAGGCACAAACAACAGTTTCCCAATTCAGTGATTCACTCCGAGCTTGCTCTTCATAAGGATGGCAATAATCTGTTCCGGAACTCTCATTTTCGGAGGTTGAAAAGGCCCAGCCAAGAACGAGGAGCATGAACATGAAATTGTTTGTTTATAGTGCATATAAGACATACACACTACAGTTTGTTGGTGGCTTTGTTTGTTGATGTTTTGATATGAATTTTTGAGATGTTTAGATTGTAGCTAAATTGCCTTCCCTCCTTATTTGGCTTCGTTGATCATTCTTTAGTTTTGATGATCGTTATGGTGCCCCTTCCTCTGGTGCAGATCCTCATAGCGGTGACCACCGCCTTGCCGGAGAGTCCCGGCATGCCCTGTCGGCGTTTGTGCACTCCTGTCGCCACAGCTGGGTGCCGCACTGGCCACTGTGGCCGCCTAAGAAGCTTGGCGTTGATGTCCTCCAGTGTCACGTCGTCCGGCTTCACGACCGTGAACGGGCACATCACCAGGACTCTCCTGCTGCTGCTCTTCAATTGCCGTGGCTCTTCCAGAGAGGAGCACCTTGAATCTGAATCCCCCTGCAGGAGGAAGTGTGTTTTATGCATTGAATTAGGAACAGTCGGCTTAAGTAGTTCTATACCTGAAGAAGATGGTGAAGCTCTTGGATACTCGGAGACAGCGGCGACGATGCCAGCGGCGGAGTTGGATTGATCCACTGCGCCACCGCGTCTTGCAAGTAACCAGTCGATTGCATGGCTACTGGCCAGTTACCAAAACATCTGATCACTCGAGTATTTAATGTTGCTAGTGGTTTGAAAATGGAGACGCAGATGGAGTTAAATAAGAAGGGTGGTTGGATTAGTTGTTACCTGCCGCTGTGTTTGTTAGTTACAAGTAATGATTCAAGGTGAAAAGCAGTGGTAAATAAGCCAATTTGATCTACATCTACCAACTGCCAACTGGATCACATTTAGCACTGACATATTTTATCATCTAATCTGTAACAAATTTGCAATTTGGCAGATAATCTAGCAACCAAGTTCATAACACTTTGAAAACAAGAATAAACAAAGAACAAACATTCAATGTCGATACAACACATTTCATTCTGAAGAAGGCGCTTCTTCTGCTGCTGCTGTCACATCTGACTCCTCACCTTCTTCGTTGTCAGACAAGAATTCAGTTTGGAGTTTGGTTGACATCTTGCTGATTGCTGCAGTCTTGCTCGCCCTCTGAGACCGCCCGCTGATCAGGCTCACAGTCATCGGAACCACAGAGACACTTGCATCATTGTCCTCAGGACTGTCATCATCGTCGGATGAGGAAACTTCACGCCTTACCCTTTGCCGCCTGTACGGAGCACTCCTTGCAGACCGTTGTGCTGGTGTTGGAGGGAAGGTTGCGGATGTAATGCTTGGGTTCCACTCCAGTCCCAACTTCCCTGAAATGGCAAGCATTGTCATGGAGTTTGGTGCTAGATTTATTCATGCTGAATTCACAGTCAAAGTTTGTGGTGTACTAGTACCGAAAATAGTGGCTAATTGATCCTCTGATATTTCTTCATCGGGATGTTTGTCGAGAGATTTGAGACGCGTTGCCATCAGATTGAACTCTTTGATGATTTCTTTATCCCCAGTTACTAAATAGCTCATGGTATTCAGTAGGTTCCTCATACACTTGATAGAATGTTGTTCAGATGCACGGAACTGAATCGAAGTTGCTAGCCGAGACAGTGCCAGCATATAAGATTTTCCAGCAGATGTTTTCTTCTCTGAGAAGCTTGCAACCTAAATGATGCTTAGCATAACTATCAAATTATACACACGTCTTGAATGAATAATGCTGAAACACTAAAAAATAATCTCGCACGCATTCAAAATCGCATAAGCAACAAAGCTAGACCATCCTAGAGTTAGTCTTTACCTCTGCAGCAATGCGAATGGCGATTCCCTCCATCCCATCGTCAAAATCATCCGACATTTGGAGTGAGCAAGAATGGCTTTCTGAGTTCACTTTGTTGGTCTCATCCTCCTTGGATTCTTTTGAGAAGAGAGGGACTTGAATCATTTGCAACATGAAGCGTGCAACTAACAATGCTCTCTTCCTCATTTTCGACACAAGGATTGAAGAACCACTAGAATTACCATAAATACCCGGCCAGAAAGATCTCACAGTCGGAATAAAAGCAGTGGAGATACACCTCTACACAAGGAAACTCAGGCCATAAGAAATGAAGCTGCATTGACATTAATTGTCTCCAATGCAATAAATCTAACAACTTGCCTTGTGAATGCACGAGAGGGCAGGATAATGCTCAAAAAATATGGACAGGCATTGCTTTAACCTGTGTTAAAAAAATGAATTAGCAAAAATTTTTAAAAAATTAACAAATTGTATGGGACACCTTTACCTTTGTAATTCCTGAGTTTCATCACAAAAGTACAACTTTATGAGTCTGCCTAAGACCAAAGGATGTAAACTAGTAGAAATACTTGGATAATTCTCGCTCAAAAGGAGAATTTTAGCAAAGCCTTCAGCAAGAATAGAATGGACACTCTCATGTTCATCAGCATCACCAAGTTCACCATTGTCATCACTGTTCAGTCCATAGTAAAGCAAATCAAGCAAGCCTACGTTGGTATCCTCCAAATTTAAGGAGTTGATAGAAATAAATCGTTTTTCATTATTAGACTGACTAATATCTATCCCAATTGTTTTGTCGAGTTCTTGAGGACCATGCCATGCCAGCAAATCGAACATCGACTTGCCTGCCATGATTCTTACTGAAGCAGCACCATTTACAAAGGAAGATCTTAGTTGTGTAACTAGCTCTCCAATCAATCTATTTTCTAGAAGTCCATAGAGGCCAATGCATCTTATTGCAACTCTTTGTACATCAGTATGGCTCTGCTGTGCCTGCAATCCATGAAATTTTTAGTTTTCATAAGCATAGTAGTGTTAGTGAGATCTTGTAATGTTATCTCAGTTAATCACCTATACACTTACCCCAGCAAGCAGTAAAGCATGTAGCAGCTCAGAAGGTTCAATGTCAGTGCCTTTTAGGCTCCAAATATTATTAATATTTTCCAAAAGAAGACCAGCAACTGCAAGACAATGCATCCAGTTTATGAAGTCAGCAGATCTCTCTCTGCAAGGCTGGCCAAGCACCTTAATAACACCAGTAATTACTGCTTCAAATTCACCCACTGAAGCATGCACTTTTTTAGCCAGTTCTGCTACTGCTCTTGCCCATTCCTTATCTCCACCGAGACTGATTCCATCACCAATGACAATCTTATTCCCATCCTCATCAACTTCGAATTCAAGAGGCATGAGTAAAAGTTCATTAACAAATTCACTAGCAACTTTCCTGTTTGTCATGTCTGAGAAATCGAGCATTGTCCCGAGTAGTAATAACTGACGGGCAGTGAAGTGGTGATTTGGACCTGTAAATACAACGTGATTTGGTCACAAAATCTAAATTGTTTGGTGATTCATAAATTGAGAGCAAAATGCGGAACAAAATCTCACCGGCAGATAGATGCAGTTTTACCAAATCAACAAAGGCAGATACTGTTGCTGGAAGGATTGCCTCTAAAAGGTCATTATTGTCTGAAGCTTCTGATGCATATATTGCTGCTTCTGTGCCCGTGGCACTTGCGGCATCAGTACCTTTTATCTGATTGATGACAATCAGAAGGAAATTTACATTTCATTATGCAAATTGGAATATTCATCAACAAAGAAGTTTGACTATCATGAGTATCAAGCTGAAATTAATCTAACGAACAATTACTTGGTGATGACTATGCATGCAATATTTTAGAATTGAAAAAGAACTGAAATTAATGAGATACTCAAACTGTACAGTTCTGTGCCATGCAATTAATACTGCACAGTTTTATGTGCCTTCTCCTGCCCTAAAAAACATAGTAATTCTTCCCACATACCTAGTACAGCATGAGCAGAATTTGATTCAAACACAAATCTCTATAGCCTGCTTTCCTCTTTTCTTTGTCTGGTTTGTAACAGATACCTTTTGGGTAAAGTATGGTGCCATCTTTTACTAAGGTCTCTTCCAAGTTTAAAAATTAATGATGATGACAGTATGCATGAACAGTAGTGTCAGTAAAGAAACAAATATACATTTTCTTCTCAGTTAGTTGAGACGACAGTATCCTAATATTTATTTTGCCTAATAACATAAATCTATTTCAATATTCTTTACAGTTGGAGGAAATCTTCAAACAATCACCAAATATTCAGTGTGAGATTATAAACTCGTAGCAAATCGTTACCAAAACATTTGTTGAAATCACAATTGTTTCATGCAAACTAAATCATATCAAATCAATTTTATTAGATAAAAATATTAAAATATCTATCTCCACTATTGGTTGGGAAAACCAAGGGGTATACGTAGACGTTAGTAATAGGGTTCCATGTTTTTTTAATTAAGTTTATTTAATTTAAATAATATAAAGGGGAATTATGTGCAATTTTGAAACTCAAAGTGTGTCAACTGTATGTAGACATTAGGGCAAAGGCCATGCAATTATTTTTATTTTTATTCAGTTCATTGCTTGTATTTGAATAATGTATTTATGAATATAATACTGTGAATTAAATTATTTATATTAATCAATTATCTCTTGACTGTACACTATGGGGAAAGTGGTAACTCCATCCATTGTTTCCAAAATGCAAGTTTTAGAATTTTGTAATTGACTCGAGTGATATCACATCCAACAGAAGGAAATATTAGACAAAATTTTAAGCGCATGAACAAAGTTCTTACTTGAGCTTTACTTTGTAAATGCCAGCATAGGGTCCTCCAGTAAAGAGCTACTTCAGCTTCTATTAGCTGAATGCCTGAACCGTTTCCTTCTAAAATAAAAAAAGAAACTTCAGCTACTTAGGGATGAAGAAGTTTGTTTGAGATAATGATGATGTTAACGTAACATGAAAGGATAACAAAAATTATATACATGAAAATTATAATGATGTGAACATGTAAGTAAATTTGCAAATCAATAACTTTTTCAACTCAGTACTCACCTTCACTAGTTCTGCTAGATGCCAAGTGGTGTCTTATACTTTGATGTTCTTGCACCATACCATTTTTTAGGAGAGTTTCCATAACTAGCACTCCTACTGATTCATATGTTTCAACATCAAGAAATCTCAAAAGAACAATTGGATCTCCATTGCAGCTCTTTGTAAGCCAATCCTTCAACATCTTCAAACATTCATTCAATACAGATGAAGATCGATCTAAAAGTCCTCTCTGAAGGATAATGCTCCTTTGCTTAATGCTGAGAGTTCCAAAACAAAGAAATTATCTCTTTCTAATTTCATCAAGCACATTCAATTTGGCTTCCAATTTTCTTAATGGACAATTACCTAAGAGTTGGAAGTGGAAATCTACTTGCCAAGACAAGGTATGCTGCTTTCCGCACTGACTCACTAACATCAAGGGTTGATGTGATGATAGCCTCAGACGTCATGTCTGATGGTGGCAGTGATAAGACTATAGACTTGCGAACCTCCTATTGAATTATAAAAATTAATGATGAGAACTAAAGAGGACAATGGGATAAAGCAAACCGCAAATTTTATGCATGTTTTTTTTGAAGGGCATACAGAATTTGTTTCTCCTGGAAGAGTTTCAAGAAAAAGAACAACAATGTCACTGTCTTCTCCGTCATTTGCAAAGCGTGATAAAGCTCGGATAGCAAATCCACGAATTGCTGGCACTTTGTCTCCTACACGTTGCTTCATGCTATCTAATACCTCATCCCACAACTCATCGCTCACCTCTGCATCATCTGGTAGCCTCATAATTATCTGTAATATCAACAGTTTTGGTATGAAAAACATAGGATGAATTATTTAACAAAACACAAGGTACAGATGGCCAATCAAGACAAAGATACTACAGTAAACTGAAGACTTGAATCCTGAATCAATCCAAATCAAGTTCTTGGCACTCCAATAAACTGAATGGGCAAATTATGGGTAATCATATAGGAATTTCGAGCTAATACACAGAAGCATCACCAGCACTGGATTGCAACAATTTGAACGCACTAATAGTGAGAAATCATAAATTTGACTCAAGATGTAAACTTTTCCACACCTCGGAGATGATTTGACAGGCGCGGAACCTGGCGGCCCGGTGGGCGGCAGCAGCAGCGATGAGGAGGAACCGAAGGAACTCCTCCAGGAAGGCATCTGATGTTGCGGTGTCCCTCCCATCTCGGTGGGCAGCGAAGGAGGAGACAAACCGTATGGCGCGCTCGGAGGATACGGTGCGACGGGGGAAATCGAAGAGAGGGGCTAGGGCTCGGGAAAAAGCGCGGAAGAAGGGACCGCCGGAGGAGAAGCGGAGGGCGGAGAGCTCCTTGATCTTGCGGGAGTGGACGGCGAGGGAGAGTCGGCACTCGTCGAGGACCCTAGCAATCTCGCCGGCGATGCGCTTCTCGTCATCATCCGCCATCGACATCGAGGATGAGAATTTTTTTGGGATGATTTGAGCGGGAAAAAAGTGCTCGTTTAAATTTAAGACGCATCTTCCAAATCGGTGAGCCCGTAACACGTGACACGCCTGCGTACATCTCCAGTGAGAATTTCATTTTCACCCGTATAATTGTAAAAAACATCGCTTGAATTTCACTATCAGTTCAAATTTTCCATCTATTATTTTTCGCTTTAAAAATTTGTTCTGTTGTGTTAGAATCAAGAATCCAAGATGTCTATTGGTGGTTTTTAGGGCTAGAATAAGGTTTTATATTTATTTCCACTAATTCTTGTGTTTAAATGTAATATTTGAAAATATTTGGATGACTTATCACAAACCTCCTTTTAATAGAGGTTGATTTTGAATAAAATTACATGTGAAAATTTCATTTTGCCCCCACATTTTAACTTTTTCTTGTTTTCCTTCTTCCAGTTCAAACTACTATATTTTCCCCCATAGTTTATAATCTTAGTGCATCTCCAAATCTTGAATTTGTGATCGAGTGAATTACATCGAAGATGTAGATGGAGACGATGATGCTAATAGCAAACATAATACTCAATATTTTCATCCAAGACAGCCCGTGTGCTTAGCAACTTCGCTTGCCTACACTTTTGGTAGCAAGATTTGTTGAGTGAATTTACTGAATTATTGTTGACGGTTTTAATTGTTCTTGCATCAAGCCACTCTAAAATCAAAGGTCTCGTTTCCTTCTCTTATCACTCAACAATATATTTGGATATAAAAGTGATCAATAAATTATATTAATTAGGTAAAGAAAAAGCAACAGTTCTCCTGTCATTTTATTATTCTAGGCAATTCGCAAACATTCAATGAAACCAGTCTTTCCTAGGTTTTCTATAGCCTTGACACAAATCTGATATGAAACCAAAGGATTAGACTAAAGAATATACTAACGAAAGTGAGAAAGAAATCTTAGAATTCCCAAACAAGCAAGGCGGTTCAAATTTGTCCCAGGAAAAATTGTCATGTCCTTAAAGGAAATTCCATCTATATGCTTGTCCCGCGATGATAAACCTCAAGGAGTTTTTTGGTGACAGTATATGGTGATCTCTTGTTGGTTGAAATGCCGCCAATCTTCCTCGTCCACAAGAACGAAATTCAAACTGTATTTAACACTGAATTTGTTGTTGATGTTCCTAGAGGTAGGTGTCAGCTCATAGGGACTCAGACACTATCTTATAGGGATTGGTTCTCCTGGGAAAAAAAACAAAGTTAACAGAAGGATGAATAAGTAGACATCTATGATGAATCTAGAAAGTAACATCTTTTTTTGACAAAACCAGAAATAGCTTTTCAGAATATGCAATCGATCGATTGACCAAGAAGGTAAATACAAAACGCTGATCTTTGGTTACATCAGATTTCCTTCTTACACCAATTCCACCTGAATAATTGAGGTTATCAAATCATTATTATCAAGCCTAGGTTAGAATTAAGTATCTCTAGAAGACACTTGAATAATTGAATATGTGAAACGAGAAGTTAAATTTGTATATCTTCTTGAGTACCTCTAGAAGATACCACCGCTAACTTTAATTTTTTTTTTTTTTTTTGTAAGAATAAAGTTTATGATATACATAAATATTTTTGTATTAAGAATATCAATGTTGCTTCTATCCATTACGGTAAAGATCAAGAAGAAAGAGAATACAATATCATATTTTAAATCTTACAAGAAAAATATTTTAGTGGTCAATGATATTGCTTCTTAAGAGACTAGACTTTTCTAACATTCAACACATGCTTAACTTTGACATGCCAACTAAAATTGAAATTATGTGCATCGAACTTGACGAATTGGAAGGTGTGGAAAAACAGGCATAACGACAACATTCATAAATAAGAACCAAACAAAGAAAACACACCTGCAATAGGAGCTTCAAGTCAAAGAGCACCACCTCTATTTGGTTCTTATTTATAAATGTTGTCGCTATGTCTATTTTCTCACACCTCTTAGTTCGTCCAATTTGATGCACATAGTTCTCAATTTCAATTATGATGTCAAAATTGATCACATATTAAATGTTAGGAAAGTCTAGTCCATTAGAAGCAACATCAATAACCACCAAAATATTCTTCTTGTCAAATTTAAAAAATAATATTTTGTATATTCTCTTTCTTTTTAATCCTTACCGTCATAGATATAAACAACATTAATACTCTTAATAAGAAAATACTTGTGGATATCATCTACATCTTTTATTCTCACAAAAAAATCAAAACTAACGGTGGTGTTTTCTAGAGGTACTCAAGAAAATATACAATTTAACTTCTTATTTCATATACTCAACCTCTTGAATGACATTGAGATTTGCTACTCCAGCTCTTCCCACATTTAGTATTGTAGGTTTTACCAAATCATTCTTTGCAAAGTTCTGTATCCTTGTTGGCATGGTGGCAGAAAAGAGCACGGTTTGACTATGTGATCTAATATCCTCCGCAAATCCCAAATCCACAAGTCTATCAACCTCATCCAAAGTGCATGCCTGCATGTGAAAAATGATGTTAGTGAGGAAATTGATGAACTTCTTTCTTAATCTTCCAAGGAAAAAATTTACATCTTAATAAATAGAGTATACATCTACTAAACTAAGAAACCGAATATCTACAAATTAGGAAGACAATCATCTACTAAACTAGGAAATCGAATATCTATAAATTAGGAAGACAATCAATTAGTTAATTGAGCCAATCAATTAGTTGATTGTAATTTCCAAAATTCGGTACTACCAAAAATAAATCTATTTATACACTCCCCCCTCAAGTTGAGTTGTATATGTTATACAAATCAAGCTTGGAATTAAACTCATCGAAACTCATTCTTAGAAGTGTCTTGGTGAACACATCAACAATCTGCTATTTATAGGAATATAGCTAAGCTGAATGATTCCCGTGTTAAGCTTTTCAGAGAAAAATGACAATCAATCTCAATATGTTTCGTCATATCATGATGCACAGAATTTTTAGTTATATTGATGGCTGCCTAGCTATCAATAAACATCTTCACTGGGCTTTAACTACAATATTGAGTGCCCTTAGCAATCTTTGTAACCACATTCCTTCTGATTCTGCACTGTAGCAATAAACCATAGACTGTTTCTTACTTCTCCAAGTTGTGGGAAACAATGAAATTAAGTTAGGTTTACCCTTATATTTAATATGTGTATTTGAGTTGTGCAGAATTGCAGGATACACATATGACTCAACTTGATGGCTTCAGGTTCAGTGAAGGATGGAGCATCCGAGGGACCGTGGACAAGGCAGCAAGGACAAGGCCGATGTAAGCGCACTTCGAGGCATAAATAAAGGATGACATTGGGGACAAGCCGCGGGCTTGAATTGAAACGTCCATGATTTTTTTTTTTTAACATCCCAAAATCATAAAGGCATTCACGAC
>JBBPFQ010000133.1:1726611-1738101 GCA_037974815.1 Kaempferia elegans | reverse complement strand
TTCTTTTGGACCCAACAATTGGTATCAGAGTCTAGACTGCCAAAAGGACTAATCGATGATTGTGCATAAGAGTTATCGTCTAATCAAGCCATGTTGTGAAATGTTGGCCTCAAATGAAAGGGGGTTCCCATGGCCATGTCTCTTTCTAGAGCAAAATCTAGACACATTTGTGTCTAGTGGCACACGACCGAACCTCCACATCTAAACATGGTTGTGTCTCCCAGCATAGTAGTTACATGGTCGTGTCCCTTTCCAGAGCAGAATCTAGACATAGTTAGTGTCCAATGAGACATGGTTATTCCTCTCCATCCAAGCCATGCCATGTATGTAAGGATCCATATTTGTTGATTGGCTCTCCATATGTCTTTCTTACTAATTTTGGGTTCATTGCACCTGGACTTCTAAACAAAAGACATTACATCAAGGGAAAAAGTACTTGGTGGGGCGCAAGGCTCCTTCTTCAATTCATCTTTCAACACTACTGTATTTTTTTCTCCTTACTCTTTGATCTAAAACTAGCGGCTTTATTTTTTTCCTTGATAAGAACATTTTTGTACTACTCTTAGACTCCATTGGTCAGTTTGGACCAATTCTATGTCTTTGAAATCAAGAACTCATGTCCATATGGTAAACTTAGATTGTTACTTTGAACTTGCTATTCTAGGATGGCATTATAGATTGAATAGAGAACCACCACCACCATATTTGTCTAGATTGAGTAGGTAATGGGCTCCTCCCAAAAGTAAGTAATTAATTCAAAAGTTCTCACTCTAGTCTCAACGAATACTATCAGGGCCACTCTCTCCCTTCTGCCTTTTCTGGTGGCTCAATGAAAACTTTAGCTATCAGAGCATCCACTTAACAGCCAGTACCAACCAATACCTTTCTCATAGAACAATTGGCTATCCAAAAGGTGGGATTGCCAAGGCATCCAGGTGTTCCTCATCCAAGTCACTCACGTCATCTTCTAAAAGGTTCAAATTCTAAAGTGTATACAAGCTTAATAAGAAGGCGAAGGAGGATGACCTGGCCTAAGCACATCCCTAGTTGTTGTTCCTCTAATGATCAAAATATATTTGTAGAGGAACAAAATATACGAAATATATTTAAGGAGGAACAAAATGATCAAAATATAAGAAGGCGAAGTTAAAGGATGGAAGCAAAATATATTTAAGGAGAAGATGGAAGTACAAGCATTTGGTGAAATATACGGTGATTCTAATACGACATAAGATAAGATAGTATTAAAGTTGAAAATAGTAGTTAAGAATATACTCGGTGAGTCAAAGGGATATGCACCACAAAGTAAGAAATCTTGGTAGTGGAATGAGAAAGTACATGAGAAAGTGAAGGAAAAAAGAATAGCTTATAAGGAATTATATATTTGTAAGAACGAAGAAAATTTTAAAAAATATACAATAGCTAAGAAAGAAACTAAGAAAACTATGAATGAAGAAAAAAATAATACTTTTGAACGATTATATCGAAACTTGGATACAAAAGAAGGGGAAAGTGACATATAGTGTTGAATGTTGGGCTATGACTCAGGCACATGAGCAAAAGATGAAAGTTGCAGAGTTGAGAATGTTAAGGTGGGTGTGTGGATTATACAAGCATGGACAGAATAAAAAATAAGAGCATTAGAAAAAAAGTCAGGGTTGTATCTATTGAAATTTCGAGAGACACGTTTAAAACGGTACGGACATGTACTTAAACGGTCAATAAATGCCCCAATTAGGCGATGTGAAACTATGAAAAATACACACATCAAATGAGAGAGAAGGTAAAAAAAAACTTGGTTAGCAACAATAAAAAAAGATGAAATTTATTTAAATATAGATAATGATATAATAGGAGATAGAGCCCAATGGCATAGAATGATCTATATAGTCGATCCCACCTAGTGGGATAAGACTTTGTTGTTGTTGTTGTTAGGTTGATGTTCATTGTTCATGGCTTTGGAAAGATCAACTTGGTAAGCACTTGAACAAAGTTTCTTGATATGATATAGTCCAATTTTTCATGTTGTGGTCAAACTTTACGTGAATTCAACTTTAGTCTTAATATTTTTAGTTATTATTTCAAAAGAAATTAAAGTGTATTGCTTACACTAAATCTTAGAAACCAGGATACTGCTAGGTTTGTAAAAAGAGATCCCAACCCCCCTGTTTAATCAGCTTCAATTTTTTACATTCTTAAAGTTTGATTCCTCTATGAGTTTTTCTCTCTTGCAAAATCACCAATTGCAGTATGCAATCCTGTTAGATTCGTCATTGATACACAAGTAGTTATCTTCATCATAGTGGTGTTGCATCGAGTGGTATTAGAACCTAACCACATCCCAACATAGAATACTTTCTTTGGACCTCATTAACCCGCATCATTACTTCTGAAATTTAAATTCTCCGATAAAAAATTAAATTTGTATACTACCCTAACCAACATAAGGTTTATAAGTAAGTCATTTGAATTTTCATTAAAAAGTTAATCAAAATACATCTTTCATCACGCCTTTATTTCCTCATTCTTCACTAATGCATCTTATTTGAGTAGCATACATTGTTTTCCTCTCTTTCGCTTTTATTATTTTATAAATGTCCCTTTCCTTTTTTTGTCAAATTGTTGATAAAAGCATCTGAAAGCTCCATTCTTAGCTTCACTAGTTACTTTTTTAGCCTTTTCTTAGTTACTACATATTTTTTAAAAAAATTCTTCATTTTACAAGTGTACAATTGTTTATAGATTGTTCGTTTCTACATTGTTTTCTTTTATACATTCTCATCCTATATCGTTGTTGAGTTGTCATATATTTCTCCTAATACTTGTGCTACTACCCTCTTCATAGAGATACTTTGTTTCATATCCGAAATCAATTTGGATTCATGTATGAAAAATCAACAATAAAAGTTACACATCTTCTCGTACAACTAATTAAAAAGTATAGAGAATAAAAGCAGCATCTACATATGGTATTCGTTGACCTAGAAAAAGTTTATGATAGAGTGGCAAGAGATATTATATAGAGAATTCTAAAAAAGAAAGACGTTCGCGTGTGTAAATTAAACTAATTAAGGATATATATATATATATAAGAATGTAGCGACAAGGGTGAAGACTTTAGGAGGATTATCCGAAATGCTTCCCATAAAGATAGAGTTACATCAGAATCAGTTCTAAATTACAATCTTTTTATATCAATCATGGACAAACTTGACACATCCAAGATACGGTACCGTAATGCATGTTTTTTTGCATATGATATTGTTTTGTTAGATGAGACACTTGATGGGTAAATAAATCTGGGCGGAAAACGCAGTAAGTGAAAGATAGCAATATTAGACGTAATGAGACAATTGTTAAGATCGAAGATGAAGACTTGTCTGGAAGTGAGAGGTTTAAGTATTTAAGAATATTTTTACAAAAGGATGAGGAATTGATAGAGATGTACATAGAATACAAGAAGGATAGTTGAAATGGAGGAAAGTGTCGAATATTTAATGTGGTTGTAACATACCTCTAAAACTTAAAGGGAAGTTTTACAAAACAACGATTCTACAAAACAACGATTTGATATGCTATATTATATGGAGCTGGATGTTGGGCTATGACTCCAGCTGTCCAGCATATAAGAAAAAGATGAGAAATGCAGAGATGTGGATGTTAAGGTGGATATGTAGACATACAAGTTTAGGATGATATGAATATGTAGTTAGACGACCAATAAATGCTCCAGTTAGACGATGTTAGACTATGGTAAATATGCACATCAAACAAGGAAGACCAAAAAAAAAGACTTGATTAGCAGTAATAAAATATGAAATTTATTTAAATATAGATGATGATATAGCAAGGGATAGAGAGTAAAAGGATTCATATGGTTGACCCACCTACTGGAATAAGGTTTGGATGTTGTTTAAATTTTTAATTTGATTAAATTTTAATTGTTAGGGGCTTATATTTGAGGTAATTAAGTTCATTGAGAGGAGGGATTATTGGATTAAAATACATTTTGAAGCATACCGAGCGGCGAACAGCATGGTGCCAAAAGTTTATCATTCGTATTGAAGACTAAATCTCTTGAATGGAATGATAGTTCAGACCTTGCAAGAGATACATTGATTTGATGTTGATACTTCTTCGAAGTCATTTGCTCATGTTATAAATTGTGTACACAAAACAGTATCTAAAAATTTAGCATGGTGAAAACAGAATTAAAAATTATAGGTAATGCAATTTGCTACCTTCTGTTTGGCATCTGCAGCTAGTGTCGAAGAGAGAAATTCAGCAGAAATACCTTTCTTCCTCAAAAATTCAACCTGATTTTCCTAAGCATTAAAGCAAAGATCAATATGCAACTTGCAGGAAATATTAAAAAAGAGAATGAATTAATAAATTGATAGTAAACATGCTTACCATGAGTGCTGCACAAAGGAAATGAAAATGTCTATCAGTCAAGAACTCAAAATAATAAAATAGAAATACTTCCATATACATTCCAACTAGATCCCTATTTTTAAAAACTCCAAACTTGAATTCCAATGTTAACTCGAAATGGTGTTGAATAGAAAAACAATATAAAAAAATATATTTTGCTTAAAACATTGTTGTGAAATTGATTAAGATATTTTATTGCATTGATGCGTTGATAGTGAGTTTTTTTTATATAAATGGGGCCTTGTTTGGGTATTCCTAATAAGGAGTGCAATTACAATTAGAAAGCAACCTCTTTTATAAAATCTGACATCAGGATTTCTAAATTATAAAACTGATAGAAAGCATTCACCAATCAGTGGAGAGATCACAAGCACAATGCCAGATTTTGCTAAAGCTGGAATCTGATAGCACAGAGATTTTCCACCTCCAGTTGGCATGAGGCAGAAACAATCCTTTCCTGTAACATAAATAACTGCATCATACTGAATCCATAGGGCTCAAACATTTAAAGAGGGAAAAGCCAATGCAAAAAGTGAATGAGACAAATGACCAATAATAAAAAAGAAAAAGAAAAATTCTGAATTAGAATAAGGGTAAAACTGGCATTATAATGATCATGTCATTTATTCAAATATTTTAAGTAATTATTTTTATAAAGAATTAATTAAATTTCAAATTGATTAATTAACCTATCAAAAAGGACCAAAGAGTGGCAATAGTAGTCAAATCTTCTTCATCAACGAGACTCAAGGAAGGGAAATTGCCCTTCACATAACCTTAACTAATCTACACTGATAAGAATTTGAGCCCTTTTTCGTCCAATCCATAATATATCTCTCGCCCCCGTCCTCCTTGGCTTGACAACAGTAGTCATCAGTGCAAGAAAATTCTTAGGCTAAGTAGCAGCAAAGCCTCTGAGTTTGCAGTATGTGTAAATAATAGCAAGATCTCAACCTTTCTCTTAAACCTTTTCTCCACTCCATGAACAGTGTGAAACCTCATGTTAGGCGATAAAAAATCACCGTTCTTGTGCCATTGAGGCCTTTGTACGTGATCAATAGGTGATTACAGCAGCAGTAATGAGTTATCGTGGCAGTATGTCTCAAACTCTTCTTCCTTTCTTATGTAAGAGTTTTCCATATACCACTGGCTTGTGTCATTTTTGGCCATGGTTATAGTTAAATTGGGCATGCTAATTTGTTAATGACTAAAAACCTATAAGATGATCAGAGCATTTCTCTTTATCCATAACTATTTCGCTTTGCTTCTAAAATTGTTAGGTTTCAAACGTATTCCTCTGTGCATATGCATGTATGCTAGCAGAGGTGTCACAGGCGATGCTCAGCTTGTGACATGGTTGGGTGGCCAATTCTAGCAGAGGTGTCAATAGCTCATCTCGGGTCGAGCTTAGGCCGATTCTAGTCATGCCCAGTATAGTAGTATAGTCTGAACCACAAGAGTCAAGTCAAGCTCAGTATGGCACAGTCAAAAACAGCCTAATCTTTTAATATATTTATTTTTAACTATTTTAAAATTACAACAAAAATAAAAGGAATAAATAATAATAAATTAATATTTTACTGATATTATTGTAAAAAAGCATATTAACAACTAGTTTGCTTTCTTAACATAAAAATATAGAGACTCGACTCACCTACATGTTTCATACTTGTGCCAGCAAGAGTTTGCAAGTTCCAACACTCACGCTTAATACTAACCCACACAAGGGGTTGAGATACTTGAGTCATGTCATATCAAGTCAAATACCATATCAAGCCACCTCTATATGCTAAGGTTACGCCACGATGGGATCACATCTAGATTTATACATATTTGTATATTTGTTAAGTTATTTAATGCAGGTCATAAACTTTGTCATTGTGTGTACTAAGCTGCTTAGGTTTCTCAGATAACCATCTTAGGAATAGTTATTACCAAGTGATAAGCACTTGCATGTTACGATTACCATATATTTTATGTTATCCCAATTAAATGTCAAAGAACTTAAGTAGCTTATTGACACAATGATAAGCATTCTTTTGCTAATATAACAAATTTGTAAATGGGAGTATGCAAGTTGTGTACCTTCCTATATTGTTGGAGTATAGGGAGAAATTCACGGGTCCATGCACAACCAATACTAATAATAATGAAAATTAAATTATAATATGGTGCACGGATAAAGATATTATTAAGATATAGTTTTAGTTATATCTTTGGATTGGTGAGGTGAATAGCAAATTTCATGTGACAATATTATTGCAATATCATGCTACCAGCCACTTTTTACTTTAGCGTTAGTTACTATTTGCACTCCTATCAAATTATCCCTAGGGAACAACACCTTTTCTCTTGCATCAAGATACTTCTAAAGATAGTGGCTAAGGTGTCAAAAAGGTGTCCAGATGAGTCATCAAGTGTTGTGCTAAGATATATTCAATCAATAGATTTTTGAAAATTTATTCACATTGGCTGCCAAGATTTTGTCATCATGTGTTACTCTTCATTTTCTATTGTTTATGCTATGTGGAGATGGTTGATTATTTCAATTACTATGGTTTTGAATTTTATACTTATAATGTAACATTCTTAATCTTCACATTATCACGTCAAATTATCATATTTATTATGTCATCCTTTTACACTATAGTGCTCTATGTTAGCAATTAGAATTCAGCAATGACAAGTGGCATGCACTGTCTAGCACACTTCTTAAAAATTCTAATGGTTGGCACAACATTCCCCACAAATATTGTTGAGTTGTTAGGTTAACTATGTCATATCTATAGGAAAGGGGACAATTGAATTACCATAAGACAACTCTAAATACTTGGATACATCAGTTGTTCCAGCATCATGGTGGTGAATGAAGACAATATAGCAGTCCCATTGAATCCTAGAAACTTTATACCGTAACAATAACCCAGGAGGAGGAATTGAAACATTTACTATGACTCTGATACTATTACAAGACAAAAGAGATTCAATCCACCCGCTTTTGTTAAATAATTGTTTTGTTTATTTCAGATCATTAAGGTCCATACCATATTAGATCTATCTTGGTTTTAAGTTGTATTCATTAATATTTTTTTCCCTTTAATTTTTCCCCCCACTTATTCTTTGAATTTTGCATCATTTTCTTTACAATACTTATTGAGACTATTGTATTCTATTCTTAGTTATATCCAACAATATCTTTCTCCATTCTAAGTTATGAATAAACCCATGAATAGGGATGTAAAAAAGCGAGCCTAAAATGAACCAAGTCGTTGAAATGGTTATTCAAGCTTAGATCATCTACATCAGCTTCCCTAAACACAGAATTTACCTTAAATTTTACATTAAAAAAAATTTTGCATCAGCTACCCTATCCATTCCCTAAATTTAAATTTAATGAATAGCATTTCTTTAAATTTAGAAAATGAAATCCATTCCCTAAATATTAAAATATCATTTAATTTGGGAGAGAGAACAAATAAAGGGAATGGGTTGGGTAATGCAAAGTAAATATTACATAAGGAGAGAAAAAAAATAATAAATAAACATATGGTAAATTATAGGAAAGTTGATGTATTGTGTAGTGAAAAGTGGATATCCAAATTTAATAAAGTAGTTCTACCTTAAATTTTAATTTTTGGATAGAGAATCTGATGTTGATACTCTTAGCTTGGTTTCTTTTTTTACAAGATTAAGTTTGGATTAAGCTTTGCTTGAACTTAGTTCGTTTAAATATTATTAATCTCTCAATTTGAAGCTGGTTGATTGTTTATCATGTTAACATTTTTAAACTTGTTTGGTTGGTTAGTGAGGTTGCAATTACAAGATTGTTTGTTCATGAGTTTCATTGAACACGATTCACAAAATTTGTTCATACACATTATTCATCAACATTGTTCATGAAGAATTCACTATTCATGAATATTAACAAGTTAAACACATATATGTTCAAGTTTTTTCATTTAATTTATTGAGTTGTTCAAGCTCGTCCATTTCTAATTTTCAAGCTTGAACATGAAATTTTAAGCTCAGATTAAGTTGAACTTAAATATGCATTTTAACAAGTTTAAATATTAAGTTAAGAACATGAAGAGGAAGCCCTGCAAATGTTGCAGCAGGTATTCAAATATTGAACTAACTACTACAATCATTCAAATTTGTACAGTATAGCATATCAGTTTAAGAAAAAAAAACATCCATTCATGTTTCACTATACAACACAAATGGCAAACTAACTGCAGAACTAGTAACCTGATAATACAGCATCTATGGCCTCCAACTGCTTTCCCCTGAATTCAGTGTAACCAAAATAATGACGTAAAAGGTTTTCTAAGTCTTCCTTTCCAAGATTTTGGCTCCCCGAACCCTTTATAGATTTCACAGGAAGAACCGATTTCTTCATTTGTAGCTGCAAAATGAAATGTAGGTTAGGTCAAGATAGTAATAAAAATAGTGCAACTTTCTTGAGTTCCTAATCCAACCCCATTTCCAAATTCGCAAAATCCTAGATGGAAGAAATGGAGAAGAAGGGGGAAAATCTTATGCACATTGTTACCTTTTGTAACATATCTCAGCGGTCCATCCAAAAGTCCAACACAATAAGTGAAGCTTGGCAGTAGAAATAAGTACGCGAGCCAGAGCTCACATCTATATGATCGCGTACTTCTAAATATATTCGTCTGCTGCAGAAGGCAAAGGAAAATATAACTTTATGAAGAAAACTCACCGGTGAAGGGGCAACAAAAGGGATGACAAGAGAGAGGAAAACAATGTTCTGAACGAGAAGAACAGAGAAGGTGAAAAGAGCACGAGCACCTGATGGACGCGAGCCGCTGCAGCCGACGAGATTTGGGGCGGGAGGACGGTGAAGAGCGAGAGTTAAGGAAAGCAGAGAAGGTAGAAGAGAGAGAGCGAGGAGGCGCAGCGATTCATTACTATTAGGTGGAAGAGATGGTTATTGGGCTTTCGGCCTTTATCCACCGTCGGCCCATTTTTTTTTTCTAGAAAATATGTAGTTATAATAAAATATGTATGTGAAAAATATATCAATTGTTTAAATTTGGTATTTTATCTTTAATATTTTTACAAATTTTGTAACTATTTATAAAATTTAAATTTAATCTCAAAATTGATGGAGCAATGACAGTTGACCAGTAACCTTAGGATGCATATGAGCCCAACAACCTTCATTTTTTGTACCTTTGAAATTTACTCCGCGACTCTCCTATAATATTTCATGATCCATGATTCCTAAGCTTTATGTCATCCTTCATTGATTCCACGACTCCAAGAATTGATATAGCATAGGACTCAAGTTAGATCTCTCAAAAAATTAATAATAGGACGTGTGTTCTATATTAAGGATTCTTTTTGGATTTTATCATAGAATTAGAGATGACAAAATGCAATAAAAGAAATTAAAATTTCTAGTAGATAAATCTAACCTAAAATAGAAAATTAAACCTAATTACAACTAAAAACTTAACACATCAAAACTACATTTGATTGTCATTCTCAAGAAACTAAACTACTTACTAAAAATTAAACTAAACAAATGAATGCTAGCATATAAAATCAAATTTTCAAATACTAAGAAAGAAATGCATAATTGAAAGTTGTAGAAACCAATATACATAAACAGAATTTACGGAAACAAAGTGCGCGCAAAACAGATTGCAGAAATTAGAATTCATAAACAAACTCAAGAGAACAGAATTGCAGAATCGAAACTAATTCAAACTTAATCTCAACTACTTTACAAACCATACACTCTTGCCATTACACGAGAGACTTAAATTGAAACCCTCAACTTCGGAAATCAAGGAAAAAGAAGATAAACTTCTAAACTTGGAATCAATCTGAATCATGCAAACTCCACCAAAGTAACCTCTTCGATGTTGAAAACATATTCAAATTGAATCTGAAAATGCAGAAACTAGAATCTATAAATCTGAGCTAATGGGAGAAGTACGGAGCTGTGGATGATTGGACAGTTGTCGGGAACGACTAGATAACCCCTCTGATGATCGTTGATGAAGGATGGAGTATCAACTTTACTTTCTTCGCCGTTTCAAGCAAAATCGACGAAAATGATAGTGGAGCTCATATTCGCATCAACCTCACCGTTGAGACCTCTCCGGCGAGATTCCAGTTGCAAGGATGTCGTCCAGTAGTTGCCTTAAGCTTCTACAATGATCTTGTAGCTTGAGAAGAAGGGAAAAAAACTGAGAATGGGGTTACAATCGCTCGAGATGCAGAAATCGCGAATGAACAGTAGGTGCAATCATTGTTCATCCGGGAAAAATGGGTTTTTATACCCCTATTTTGAACCGGGTTTAAATGGGAATTTGGGGGTTGGTTCAAGTGAAATTTTAGGGATTGTGGAGGAGAATTTGAGTTGGGTCAAGTTCAAGAGGTTAACTCACTGTGATGCATTAAATCAATTGATTTGAGCTTCTTCATCTAATTGGATGAACCAACTTGTTTGGGTTTTGGTCATATAGCAATTTGAATCAACTTAAGTGTCCTACAGAACCAAATTCACATTGTGAAGAACAATACATGCATTAAAAGAAAAATTACACTTGAGATAAAAAAACAATTCTGCACTTTTAATAAAAAATGTAGCATTGACATATGGAATTAGATGTAATACACTCAATATCAAACCAAGGAAATGTACCAAGTAATGACTTATCTCATACATATGAGCCCACTGCTTTCTTTTTGTCATCCTTCATTTTGTCTATTTTTGTGATTTTCCTCTTAATGTTTACTATTATTATTAAGTTTAGCTCAAGCTCAGCAAGCAAACCCTCATATGGATCAACATTAATCAAGTAATTGTGTAAAATACAACAAAAAAAATAATTATTTTTGTATTTCAATTCCATATTGTGACTCCATTGAACTTCTTATAATAGTAAATCTCTTCTTAACGACTCCAAAAGCTCTTTCAATTGCATTGCGTAAAAAATAATGTCGAAGATTAAATAACTCCCGAGCATTTCGTGGTGGATTACGACTATATTCTTTCAAATGATAACGTTCTCCTCGATA
>JBBPFQ010000133.1:1706758-1719356 GCA_037974815.1 Kaempferia elegans | reverse complement strand
GCGATCATCATTATTCTACTCTTCATTCTCCTTCAACATTATTCACGATCGTTGCACTAGCTTGAACGTCGGAGGATTAAAGCCGGAGATGTCTTCCCTGGCCCGATTACTAACGTTCCCTTTATGTTGTTTTTGGTGCGCAAGGTCCAAAGAATCTTAGTTCCATCTTAGTCTTCTTTTTGCAAACAAGATCAATCATTTTAAAATGTTATTTCTCCTTATTAAATAAATTTAAACATCTTAAAATTTGACTGGACTCAGCTTGTTTACCGTGATTATGGAAATTATTATTATTTAATAAATTATTTCTTTTTTTTAGAAGGGCTGGTCGCTGGCGTCATATTGGTTCGTTCTCGATCCCCGAAGACGAACGGCTGCGATCGATCTGCGGACGGTGGTCTAATTGGAGGATCGATTCGATTCCCTGGCGACTCTGAATGGGGCGACTGCTGCTTCCTCGCTCCCGCCTTCCCTCTTCCCCAAGAAAACCCCCATCGATTAAAATCCCTCGTCAAATCGCTCATACAGTGCGGCAAGAGAGAGGAAGGATCGAGAGAAAGAGGAGAGGAAGAGATGGTGCTCCCGTTGTTGAAGTTGGGAGTGCTTGCGTTCCGGACGCTGTCGAAGCCGATCGCCTCCAGGTTGAAGCAGCAAGCCGGGAATTACCCCAAGTTTCGCGAGCTCATCATCGATCTCGCGCAGGTGCCCTTTCTATTCGTCTGCCCATGCTTCGAGTAAAAGTATTTGCTTATTCATTTCCACCTCTAGGCTTCTTTGGTGCACATCCGGACTGTCGCTAGAATTTTGTCCAGGTAGAGCGTTCGGATTATCGGACTGCCCCAGTGTTCTTGTGATCTTAGAATGTAGTACATCATGAGTCAATGAAGGTTTCCCTTCCATTTTTGGATTGACGATTTTGGTTCTGGCAAAAGTGTCCAGATCGGCTTTTTGTTGTTTGTTGGGGAGACACTGTTCGATATCTTTGCAAAGTTATTTAGTTGATTTCTGTTTTGTTTATCCTCTTTTTTTTTATTTAAGAAAAAAAAAATGGATGCTAGCAATTTTTTCTGGGCTCGACAAAAAATGTTAGATCCTTTGCCATAGATTAGCTTTTGAGGAAAATAATTTTCCAACTAATGGTTTTACAATTATTTGCTGCCTTGGGATTACTCCTCGATCTAAGAGTTTTTTTTTCTTGCGTAAATTGTGTTAAAAATCAAGAAGATAAATGGCTGCTAATTAGTATCCACTTCGTCATTGATTGATCCAGCTGAGAAAGGGGATAATATTTTCTATTGATTATCACAGATACAAATTGGATATTATGTAAAAAGAGCTTTTATGATCATTTATGGTGCTGCTTGTGTCATCGATTTAGCAAACACTAAAAAAATATTTCTCTTCGTAATCACATTGTTTTTGGACTTAATTGGTTTCATATCTCTTGTAAATATTTTCTTGCTCTTGCAAGTATCATGACATAAACCACCTTCACAGTAGGGTTTAGCTAGCACCGTCAAAGATTGAATCTATTTTGATTTTTTTTTTTCAGTTCATCTATATCTATTTAGAAATTATTTTTGATGAATGCTGTAACCAGGCAAATCATCGCTTGACAACAAACATTCAAAGACGCCTATATGGCCAGGCAACTGATGTTAAGATCCGACCACTGAATGAGGAGAGAGCTGTTCAATCAGCCGTAGACCTTTTTGGAGAAGTCTTTGTTTTTTCGGTACTCACACTACTTTTGTGTCTGCTATTAGTTAATTTTTTTTTGTTATGGGTACATGTGTCGCCAGACCCATAAAAGCAAGTATATTTTCTGTCATTCTTAGGCTATGATGCTATGTAGTTACCCATATTTACAATACTTGTTCATAATATGTTCATGATGTACTTGACACGTTTGTGCATCATTTTGCTTATCAATCAACGTGGACACTTGCATTTTGCTTGTGCTTATGCTGATTCATACAATTTCATGGCTAGCTAATAACTGTTCTGTGATATTGACTATTTATAGCCTCTTGATGCACTAGGTTGCTGGAGCTGCTATAATCTTTGAAGTGCAAAGAAGTGCCAGATCTGAAGCTAGAAAGGAGGAGATGCGAAGAGAAGAGCTTGAGGTAGTTTACAAACTTCCTTATCACATCAAAAAGTTCAATAACATAGATTCATATTACTGAATGGACTTTATGTTTCAATTATTTCAAGCTGAGTAATGCTAAGGAAAACTATAATTTGTAGGAGTGTACTCTACCATAGCTTTCCTTCATTATGTTAAGAAGTTGATTAAACAGAAGTTTATTTGATAGAAAATGATGGCAAACAGCATAGAAACACTGGAGGAAAGAATTTGATCAGTTGACAGCTCAGCCAAGAGCAATAGAATAGGCCAATAAAATCACCATCAGATTGAAACCACAAAAAAAGGTAGAATATGTAAAACTTAAAGTCAACAAACCTTGATTTAGATTGTAAGGTTTCAAATCCAAAAAACTAATGACCGTGTGGAGCTTTCCCAAGTCTCCCTGAGGTAATACTGTCTCTTATTCTTTCCTTATTCATTAATTGTCATCCTTTTATCATGTCTTCTTTCTTATCCTGTAAAGAGTCATTTATGGAACACCTGGTCTGTGGTTTACTTGTTTGTTGAAAGTTCAATTTGATAAATGCCTTTGCATTTGAGCTTAAGTTATTGTCAATACTTGCAGGCCTTAAAACAACAGGAGGAGGTCTTGGCCAAAGAAGTGGCGGAGCTAACGGAAAAACTTAAAGTGTTGGAGCACCTTGCAAGGGGACGTGGTCTATTGAGCATATTTGGTGTTACCCAAGGTCAAGAAACTCAAAACTCTAAGCCGATGTCAGTTGCCTGAGGTTTTGAATTGTCTTTCAAGTTTTTTTGATATATATATATTTTTTATTGTAATAAGATTTGGGGCTCCCTTAACTTTTTTGTAGTCAGATTCAATTTTATTATACTGATTACATAGCAAACCGAGTTTATTCTTGCTGTTTAGCTTTGTTGTAGTTTCAAAACAACTGTAAATAAAAACTTACTGATCTCTATTCAGAGAGATTATGACTAGTTTCTGTATGAAACTTGATAGATTTCAAAATAACTGTAGTAACAATTTGCTGCTGTCTATTCAAGCGAGATTTAAGATGAGTTGCAGGTGTTATAGAAACTGAATTTTCAGGCAGAAGAATGCTTTGGGCGTGTATTGTTGTCTTTCCAAAATGTTCTAGTGGAATTTATGTAAGATTTTGGGTGTGTATTCAATCAAGAGATTTAACTATTTTTATTGAAAATGTTTACAATATTAAAGGATGTAATGCAGTTGGCCAACCATAAGAAGATGTTTGCAACGATGGAACCGTTGCTTAACATTCTATCGCTTTGGTGAATAACTCGCAGCCGTAGCCATTCAAATTCACAACAGGTAAGAAGACGGCGCAGCGTATAGGGAAAGCGGTGAAGAATCTTTTGGAAAGCGGTGAAGAATCTTTTCTTCTTCGATAGCTTGACCCTGTAGCTGATCGTGGGGAGGGGCAGGATCCTCTCCCTGTCCTAAGAGATGGGTAAGAGATGGGTGATGCACTGATGCTCGTTGATTGCGCCTCCCTTAATGATTTCCTCTTCTTTTTTCTTCCTCGCGTAGTTGTTCTTATTCCATGATTTATTATTGCTCTTCATGTTCGTTTGATCTTTGATTATTCTTGGACGTTCTGTTTTCTCCTGCATATGATCATTTGCTTGATCTGATCAATTCTTTGGGTTATGCATCCTTTATAGATCACATTACTTGATTAGTTTGAATTAAATCCAAAATAGGCAGATTCTGGCATCCCACCCGAGTTATTTATTTCTCCGCGTTTGGTATAGAACACTGGTAAGCTTCCTAACAACTGAATTTCTCTGATCGATTTTTTCTGATTTGTTCTTCGTTTTGACTAATAGAAAAGTGGGGTCAACCTATGTGGGAACTTCTTTACCTGGCCAGTTGGGCTACGCCGTATCTGCTTCATTGCTTCTTCACTTCATGAGACCGTCTATTTTATCATTGTAGGTACCATTAATTGTAATCTACATTTCTTTTGCAACGTTTAGGCAATAAATGGTGGAGGATACTATTTGTGTTCCTGGTGCTTGTGAAACTACATCAAAATTTGAGTAAATGTAAACACTAAGAAATTTTTAACAGGTTTCACTACCACTAATCTATGTGGCAAAAGGTGATTCGTTCACCCCAGTGTCCCTGCCAATCCGCCTCTAAGTCAACATGAAGGAGGTAAATTATACGTGACTACTAGCCATTAGTACAAATGATCAAGACATGCTGTTCTTTCTTTGCCCCAATGATGGTACAATGAATTTTCTTATTTCTTTGTTTCACATTATATGGATTTAAATATCACTGTCACAATATTATAATAATCCCTTTTCTATAGGGAAAAGATAGCTAGACAGAAAGCTCATGAGCAGTACCTGAGGGCTGCAAGAACCAGGAAAACAGAACAAGCTCGGAAAGATTTGGGTTAAAATACGTGCAAACACCCTCTTTTAGTGTATCTCGCTCAATTTGTTGAAAAGGTAAGCTCTGTTCTAGTGCTCGCTGCGTGCTTTTGAAAGCTCTCTGCATAATCAGTTTCTGCTATGAATTCCACAATGAGTAAATCATCCTTGATGCCATTGACTTGAGGGCTACGACAGTTATGGTGCATCGAGTTGCTATTGTTCTTTACAGTATGTGCCCATCATGTGCATCTGTTTCCCATTTTTTTCAGCTTATTGTTTTCAGCACTTATACGGGAGCCCCTAAGACACTGAAACACAAAATCTTTCTTGACTTGAAGCTCAAAAATCAAGTATAAGTTGGACAATTAAGCATGTAGGTTGTGACCAATATATTAGATATGCAATCAATAAACAGTGAAATGTAAGGACTGATGCCTCTACTAATCTTTTTCAGTCGAACCAATTGATTCAATCAAAATTTTCTATATAAATTTATGTGACAAGAGTAACTAGACTTTTGGCTGTTCTTGAGCTTTTCAATTGATTTGTTTGCTCCATTTTTGGGTTTGAAAAGATCGTTCTCAGCCTATAGGCCATTTCACTAAACAATTTTATGGACTAAAAATGCGTTAAAAATATGTTGTAATCAAAATTATACTGAAACAAAGTCTATGGTGCATCTTAAATGAAAGTGCATATATCTTATTTCCAGAAATATATAAATATAAGTCAATCAATTTGTTTCATCAAACTTGTCAAGTGTTGGATATTTTTTATTTAAGCCTTTTCGAATAAGGGGTCTGAACTCGGACACTTTCATTAACAAGGTCGAGTTGATTTGAGCATTTGCTCTAGAAAGAACCCAACTAGAAGCAAGATGATGAGTCTTCTTCCTGAGAATCAATGATCATGAGTTGGAAAAGAAAAGCGATCATGCATGTGGGTTGTCAACTTCAGCATTGGAAAAAGTCATAGTGGGGTCTTCATTCTTGGACTGGTATAAGGTTGACATGGTGAGAAAAATCAAATGAACAAGTTGGTGGATTTAGACTCACCTGCTTGACATCCTTAGGTAAGTAGATCAGAAAGTGCTGGAAAGCCAAATCGGCAAAACAGCAGAAGGTGGACAAATCCTGCATGGAAAATGTATCACTTGTGTTAGCCTTTAAGCTTTTGTCATATCAGTGTTTGAGTGGAAGAATTACATAATTATTCTTCTTTCATAAGCCACACTTTACCTCCTACCTTTATTCCTTGACTACTTTTCCATGCATCATTGTTCAATCTTTTATGAAGAAACCAACAAAATCAATGAGTCAGTCGACTTGAGTGATCATTAGTATAAAGTTAAGACATTGAATTAATGTAGCTCATGAAATTGAAAAAAAGGAAGTAATTTGAGGCCCCTAGATTTCCCAACATACTCATATTCTCGCAGATATCCATAGCAACTTTAATGGTGATCTATGTACCAAAACAACACAGCGTCAAACACGACCCATTATGAGTACCAATTTAATGTCAGCAATTCATTTCAGAGATATACAACAGTGGGGACTCTGACAACCACCAAAGGGTGCCCCCTAACACTTGCACCGAGAGCTCCTGTGGCACATTTCCCTTATCCTGCTCGCGGACCACTTACCTCACATTGACATCACCAGAATTCAAGATTCTTATGTTGCATCCAGTTAAATAGAGTGTTCACAAGGAGCATGGACATTGAGCACTGCAAAACGTTATATGACAGAAAACTTTCCACTACTATAAAGATTCGCAGAAGCAATGATAAACATGTCTTCTAATTCTTTAAAAGCTAACAGAGCTAGGACAAAAGCTTCTTATTCCAGTCCCCACCTAGGGTTTCATAGAGCTTTCCAATCGGGTTCACTTTTGATATTCCTGTAGTCATCTTCAAGTTACATAAACTCCAGTTTCATAGAGCTACGACTGATTCATGTATTCTTTGGTTCTTAGCATATCTGAAGAGAGAAATTTCTTAGATGAAAGACCTGTACTCCCTTTCTTACAAGGTAAGTCATCTTGCTCGCATTTTGCCAAATAAGGATTCCTCAGAGAGAGATTCCAAGTTCTAGCTATTTCTCTTCTTTTATTTGCAGGCTCATTAAAAAGACATTTCTAAATTAGCTCAAACAGATATATATGGCAAACGAACCTAATCCTGCGAAGGTATGAAACAATTGTTATCTTGTTTTTTTGGTTTATGATGCTGAAAATTTGTCTTTTGGTGGACTTGTTACTCTGTGCAGCAGACGCCAGAGCTATCAATGCAGATCACAATTCATGGATTCTTGCTCTGGGCTTCAGTCGGTTTCTTAATGCCACTGGGAGTAGTCATTATCAGAATGACAGAGAGTGTTGAGTCAATTAGAATGGTTAAGATTTTGTTCTACACTCATGTCACTGTTCAGGTCAGCTAACTCTTCTTTTGTCTTGTTGTTCCAAGCAAACTATCACTAATAAGAACTCCTAGTTTTCAATATAGCCACTTCTAGAGAAACTAAAAACTTACTTTCGCCCAAAATTGTAAGCACCAATACACCACATACAACAACAGCTTGTTCTTTGAATAAGTCAACAGAATTTTCAGAAATGTTATCACTAAACAAACTCTTATAAATACATATGTTATTCTGCATGAAATGAAATATAATACCCTCGAGTATTGACAAATAATTGCTTTGTTTTGTTCACCCAACCCGATATGAATTGATTTGCCTAGCTGCCTACATTGGATATGCCTACCTGACCTCATTATCAGGTAAATGCTACACAATAACTATATGTACAACTTAACTCAGCTTGACATACACTTACTGTTCAGCATATCAGAAGCTTGATCATCTTAACTCTACAAAAACAAAGTCCTTGTCCTTGATTATCAAGGTCTTATTTCCTAATCATAGTGGGATTTCACTCGTACACACTCCTAATCCATAATTAACAGCTGGTTGTAATAATATTGATTACTTCTGCATTATTGTATTAAACGTCACTATTCAATGGTTTAAATTTCCTATGCATTTCAGTTTTCTAATACAGAAAAAGGATGGACTAAGTTTTTTTGAGGCTAAAGCCATTCTCAATGCATCATCTGACAGATTCTAGCACTGCTACTTGCTACTGTTGCAGCTGGTCTATCACTCATCAACTTTGAGAACTCCTTCAACAATACTCATAAGAAGATTGGGTTAGTTCTATATGGACTCATTTGGATTCAACCTCTGATTGCCTTTGTGAGGCCTAGAAGGTATTTTTGTACCATTTGTCACTTCAAGTTAAATAAGAAAAATCATCCACTCTAATCTTTGATCAAGGCTTAGAACATGCTGATTTTCTAACTTAAATAGTGATGAATTCCTATCAGAGGTATAAGGTTCAGGAGTTTGTGGTACTTGATGCACTGGCTGCTTGGAACTGGAGTTTGTGTACTGGGGATATCAAACATCTTCATTGGCCTGCACATCTTCCATGAGAGGACCTCAATAAGTGTAAGCTTGTGGGCTGCCCTCTTCACTGCAGAGGTCTCATTCATGGCCTTCCTCTACCTCCTGCAACACAGATGGCAGTATGTAATGAAGCAGGGAGTTACTCACGATGAGCAAATTGCACCCACCAGCCATGCTTCTCCAACTAGCAACCAGAAAGAGATGTTAGTGATGGCCTAGATATCAAGCAAAATGTGCACTCATTATTTAAAATCTTTTCCTTTTGTTATAATGTGAGTTTCCTCAGGAAGTTGTTTGGAGATGGACACCAGCAGTTTTAAAATCCAGTGTATACTTTAATACAACATTCTATTCAGATGTAAACACATACATGTAGATCATAATCTGACCAGAGTACATATTCTTCATCTAGACCATAATCTAATTTGATTTTCAAAGAAGAATATTCACCAATGAAAGTGGAGGTGACTGACCTTGTTGCTCCAGTTTGCAAAGAACAGGCATTTGGCCTCAATGACATTCACTCACATGAACATTCATCAGGATGAAATATTTTACTTTTTAAGAATAAATTTATTAGTGAGATAAAGAGAAAACTTCTCTACAATCTCTCTACAATATTGTGATTTTAACTTAAAATTGATATTTAAGGAAATGGATCACATCCCCGAACATCTGACCTTTCTAAGAAGAAACAAGGCAAAGATAGCTGCTACTTTTTGCTTCCTTGCAAGAGTTGTAGATCATGGAAGGGTAACATGAGCCTCCCATTCAGTGCTGGCACAAACACACAGGTTAAAGGAAAATGGACACTAAAGATATGACTGGTTCCAAACCTTATTGCATGTTCCATGATGCAAATCCAAGTCCTTGAGCAAATGCATCCACTTGGAGGAACAAAATGGAGAGATGCTTATTCTGAAGATTTGAGAATCTTTTTAACTTCTCACTTGGTAGTAGCATCTGCTTGGAAAGATTGCAGAAGCTCCAACACGGCAGCTCTGCTTGGGATGCTTGGGATGGCCCCCTTAGCTTGAACACACAATGAGGCAGCTGCGGCTGCAGTACAAGCAGCAGAGATATGTTACAGACTAACTATAGAGAAATGTATTGGAAGCATGGAAGGAGAGGCCTTTGTTTTTTATACCAGCAAATTCCAAACATTCTTTCATGGGTTTGCTTTCTACAAGAGCCACAGCAAATGCAGCAGTGAACGTATCACCAGCTCCTGTGGTGTCAAGAACTACTGAAGCGGGTATTATGGGCTGCATGATTGGATCTTCCCCTTCGACAAACAGAACAGATCCCTTTGCACCAAGCTTCAGCAATATCTTCTTGACGCCCTGGTTAAGAAAGAAAATGAGTGGAAGTATTAACGGTCAGTAATACCTGAGGCAACTCATATTGTTGACCTTGGATGATGGTCAAATAATAGCATCACTTCAATGGTTTCTCACTTTTTCTTGTATCACATCAATCCATGTATGAGGTACTCAAGCAAAATTTGAATTGAAAATGAAATGATCTCTTTGTTTGGACACATAGAGGTGTAAATTGAATTGGATCGCATGTGACCTAGCTAGACCTGTTCTAATTTAGGTAATGCCCAGCACAACCCAATAAGGGTTGGGACATATCCGACAGACCCAGCCTAGTCAGTAGGTTGGGCTAGGCTAGGTGAGGGTAGTTTGACTCATGGTTCAGACCAAGCACTACCCAATTTTGGGCCATCTTGAGCCTGGCACGAGCTCAGCTGAGTATACTGATCCCGACCTAACCATTTTTAAAAAGAAAAAAATAGAAAATATCAGAAAATATCTAAAGTTTTTATGAAAAAAAGCATATATTATTGATTTTAAACTCATTCCCATGTCAGGCATCACCAACCATGTCATGGTCCGTGCCATGCACAACCTGTATGTTCCTGACCCACATGAAACAGAAAGGGGCCGATCAGGCCCAGCATGATAGGCTCAATTTGACATCTCTAGCCACATATGTCAATGCACAATCAGGCGCATTACTTACATGCTTATAATTGGAATCTATATATGTGGTCATTCATATTATTATGCAATTCTACTTGTCAATATGTTGAAATTTAATGTGAGCAGAATTAATTAAATAGCTGCATAATAGAAAAAGGACAAAGTAATTTTGTGATTTTTTAAATTTAATGTGAACGTGCATTCTGGAGACACTATCTAACTCACAATTTTGGATTTCTAGATAAATCAACTTATTTTGATGTCTCATACATAATTAAGTTCACTCGATTAATAATATTAAATAACAGAAAACAAGTTGTTAAAGAAACCAGGAGAATCAAGCTCTGCCTTCCTATAAGAATCTGGAGGATGCTTTCACAATGAAGTTCTGAAATGCTCGCTAAAATGTTGTTGGGCAGATTGACTTGGATTAACATCCAACATATTTCAAAAGTGTAGTCCACTATTCAACATTGGCTTGCTGAGTGACTACTTGATACTATCTACTCTCTAAAGGACTTGGTTACGGGCATTTATATTGTCGAAAACAAGTGTTCAGAATTCAGATGCTGCTGAAGCTAGCTATACTTTACTGACACTCAAAGGCGTTAACATAGTTGAATAGTTTAGAAAATGAACAGATTCAGACCCTAATTTCTGAATTGTTAATATAATAGGAACTAAAACAATCTTCACCTCACTTGTAATAAGATGTTAATGCACATGAAAGAATGTTCCCTTCTGTTCTATCTAGTCTTGAGAAACTATGTTAGAAACTACTAGGGTCAAGCCATGACACATTCAGCTAAGCTAACAAGAAAATAATCAACCGAATCTGGATGAGTAGAAAATACACCAAGTAAATTGTGCACATCAAAGCAAATGAAGTTCATATAGAATTCTCATTCTGAAAATAAAAATACATATTATTGCAAATCAATCAAAATGAGTTTCCAATAGAAAAGGAAAAGATGAAGGTGAGTAGTGCAGCAGTTGTTAGAGTTTATCTCACCTTATCATGGATTTTCTTCACAGCATGAACCATCTGCTCAAAAGATTCAGTTGGCAATCCTGTCAAACGAGCTAACTCTGTTTCATTAGGACTGAAAAAGTCCACAAGCTTCAGTAGTTCATCAGGAATAGGGGATTCCATCCCTCCAGCATCAAGAATAATAGGAACTCCTGCATTTTTTGCAGTCTGACAATGCCAAAGATTCAACTTTAAATCCTATTTCAGCCTACGAGGGACACTGATAATGATACAAGACTACAAAACTGTAAAATAAGAACTTTCTTAAATAAACGGAGTCAAAAACATGAATCCTGTTAATACTATTATTCTTTATTCATATGAAGATGTCTATTCACTGGTAGGTTAATTTAGAATCTAATCACTTCTATCTATTAGAACAGCTATAAATGGGAGATATATTTAGACAAATAGGGATCTGAAGATAATTTAACACAATAGAATAAGACGGACAAAGTAGAGAGGCACGTTGAGGAAAAGAAGTTAATCTTTTGCAGTAAAAAGGATATGATAAATAATAACAAAGGATAACCTTAGCAGCTGAGACAATGAAGCAACTAGGAATTCAATGCTATCAAATCATCATGCACTTCAATAAATTCAAAAGAGAGAGAGAGAGAGAGAGAGAGAGAGCAAATACAGTATCAGTAAAAAAAACTGACCCTTTTGCTCCCAACGCCAATGAAGAAACTGGAAATAGTCGAGCAGGATTGAGGAAGATAAAATGTAACGGGGAGAAAAGAATTAAATAGTAACTTGACCACCAATGGTACAAATAGAAGTTGAAGTCGTTTCCAGACCCGAATAATTAAGATTACCTGAGCAATCTGAATATTAACCCTATCGGGGATCTCCCGCTGCAGCAGCACTACTCCAGCCCTACGCACCACATCCAAGTCCTCGTCGCGCAAATCCTCCGGCCAGAAGTTCATGTTAGCCCCACCGATGATGATGATCGTGTTCTGCCCGTCGGGCTGCAGCATCACCACGGCATGCCCAGTAGGCGCGCTGGGCACCCGGGCGAGGCGGTCGAGGAGAACGCCGCCACCGCGAAGGGCGTCCTCGATGAGTCGCCCGTGGGCGTCGTCGCCGACCTGGCCAACGAAGTAAGTCGGGTGGTCGAGGCGGCCCCCGCAACATGCCTGGTTCGCCCCCTTGCCGCCGGCCAAGGTTTGGCCGCCGCGCGCGGCGATGGTCTCTCCCTTGAGAGGAAGGCGATCGATCTCAACGTAGATGTCGGCGTTGGCGGAGCCCACGACGACAACGGGCTTCTCCGGCGAGGAGGAAGCGGAGAGGGGGGAGGAGGCCGCGGATAAGGCGAAGGAGAGGTGAGTCGGGGCAGGACGGTGAGGACTCTCAGCAGTAATCCACCCGCAGCGGCGGCGCTGCTGTGGCGGAGAGGAGACGAAAGGGATCTGAGTCAAGGATTTCATGTGCGCTGTGTTGATCGCATTCGCCGATGAGTACGAACAAACTTCACGGCCTTGCTTATAACAATGAAATCTTACATGGACCAAAATATAACTTACATCTTATCTAAACTCATCAGGTTTTACGAAAGGGCCCATGTACATTTACATTTACGAAT
>JBBPFQ010000133.1:1564275-1576474 GCA_037974815.1 Kaempferia elegans | reverse complement strand
ATGTCGTCGAATCGTCTCCAACACTATCCGAAGATGTTGTGCATGTTCCTCCTCGGAACACGAGTACACCAAAAAATCGTTGATGAAGACGATAACGAACTGATCTAGATACTCTAGAAAAACGCGGTTCATCAAATCCATAAATACAGCTGGAGCATTGGTAATCCCAAATGACATTACCAAAAACTCATAATGTCCGTATCTGGTGCGAAAGGCTATCTTCTGAATATCAGAATCCTTGACTCTCAGCTGAAGATATCCGGACCACAGATCAATCTTAGAATACACTGATGTACCTCTGAGCTAATCAAACAAATCCACGATCCGTGGTAAGGGGTACTTGTTTTTGACGGTCACTACATTCGGCTATCGATAATCGATGCACAACCTCAGAGTACCATCCTTTTTCTTGACAAACAATACCGGAGAACCCCACGGAGATACACTAGGGCCAATAAATCCCCTGTCCAATAATTCCTGGAGCTGGACTTTTAGTTCGTCCAACTCCTTCGGTGTTATACGGTAAGGAACTTTCGAAGCCGGCGCAGTTCCCAGAATCAACTCAATAGAAAACTCCACTTGCCTTCAGGGAGGCAAGCCTGGTAGCTCCTCTGGAAGACATCCGGAAACTCTCGGACCACTGGAACGTCTTAGAGCTGAGGAATACTGTTGTCGTCGACATTAATCAACAACAATAGAAATCCCTGACAGCCATGTGACATAAGTTTCTGAGTCTGAATCGCAGAAATGGTCGATATACCATCTTTCATAATGCCAGTGAAATCCCACAAGGGTTGGTTCGGGGGTCGGAATGTGACCACCCTCGTCTGGCAATCGACAGTGGCATGATATGCTGACAGCCAATCCATGCCGAGGATAATGTTGAACTCGACCATTTCTAGTACTAATAAATCTACAGTGATTATACAATTGCTGAAGTCTAATGGGCATCCTTTGACCTCCTGGGTGACATCCAAGGTATCACTAGATGGTAGAGATACTGTCAGTCGCTGCGGCCTAAGCGTAGGTAGCATGCCTTGAATCCCTGCCTCTTTGTAATTTCAAAGATTTCAAAATTTATGAATTTCAACGTCTGATGAAAGAGATTAGCAAAATCTTCATCCTAAGAAAATATTGCATGTGAGCTATATCATCAATTTTTCACAATGATGATCCTGTGGAAAATTCTACTTCAGCTTCTCCACAATGAAGTTTTGCAGTCCCATTTATCTTCTCATAATTACTTGAAGATTTAATGACTTCCATCATGGTGCCAGTTTTAAAGAGTTCTACACAAACAAAATGACAAATTGAACTATTAAAAATTTTGTTTTTGCTACCAACCTTCTGAACTTTGATCACTAGTCAATGAAATAGCATGAGGTTACCTTCTCAAGTCAAGGGAATTTTGTTTTCTCAATTATAAGAGCTACACAACTAATAATTTACCTTACAAATCAAATGAGTTGCAACAGTAATCCATAATTTCAAGGACTCAAGTCTATGTATCCTACACTAGCATTTGTAGGTGTCTGATGCCCCATCTTTGAATAAGATGTTCAATCATCAGTTACCTTGCAAGAAACTAAATTTGTGTTTGTTAAACCATCTTATCAAGCTACCACTATGTCATCCATACTTATGTTGTATATCAATACATCATAATTGAGAATATTCATGCTACCCATAACCAGCCCATTTGCACCCAAAGTTATTTTAATACTCTAAAAAGGATTAGTGTATAGCTTCGATAGTTGTACATAAAGTTCCAATACGTATAGACTTGCACGATGACTATCCCATGTATGAGCTATCAGTTTCTAGATAATACTGCTAGTCTCTTGTGTTATAAAAGTCAAATGATCAATTCTTGTTTCAATGCTTAATGGAAAAATGTAAATTTTTTTAGGTATCAATGAATATGCACCCCAGCAGTTGATGAGGTTAAAGCCAAGAAAAAAGGGGATTGGTTGGATATATTCAATTTAACTGATGGTTCTATCACGGTCTGATCTTGATTCAGCTATGAAACTGAGAAAATGTGGGCATCTCTTCCTACTTCTATCAGTGATGTTGAACTCTATGATTGCGGGATACTGTTTAGACCACTATCTTGTTTAGCCTGAATGGGGTATGTGGGAAAAAAGTTGATTAGAAGGGATTATAAAAGGTAAAAGTTGGTTGGATTAGCCACAGATTATGATCCTACTTCTTGTTTGAATTTTGTTCCTTCTAATTATACTTTGACAGACACATGGATCAAAATTGTAATGGCTTTAAACAAGGTTGAAGTGATGGAGATAAGTGACAATCATCTCTAAAAGTTTTTAAGCGCAAAAATAAGGATTCCAGAGCCTAACTTTTAATTTGCAATATTTTTGGCTGATGATGAACCTATTTGGGAAAAAAATGTAAAGTCCAATCTATGTTTGAAAGTCAAAGTTTGAGAAGTTGAAGCTTTGAAGGTTTAGCCAAAAGAGTCAATATTGTTTGCTAGAAATCCTAAGTGTAGTCAAAGTATAATTTATGGGTCGTTTATTCTTTCTGTCTTATGTCCTAAGAGCCCACTTGCTAAACTAGAGTATGAAATAAAAGAGTGAAATTTTTAATGTCTAAGCTTCCTGGTTGTGTGATATAATCTACCTATGATAGTGGTTCCTAAATTCTACAGCCTTCAATAATTTTTAAACTTGTATTTCAGTTCCCTATGCCATATATATGTTTAACCAGTTTTGGTACTGAAATCTTTTCTGACCCTACCTTGCGACAAAATTATACTTGTGTCAGACTATGCTGAGACAAGTTATTGGTCTACACTGAACAAGCACACTGATCTGTGCTAGAAGAAGAGGGAGGAGGAGAAGGAAGAGCATAACATCATCTTGTTTGGTCACCTAGCATCATC
This sequence comes from Kaempferia elegans, assembly GCA_037974815.1. NCBI lineage: Eukaryota > Viridiplantae > Streptophyta > Magnoliopsida > Zingiberales > Zingiberaceae > Kaempferia > Kaempferia elegans. The sequence goes on along the minus strand of JBBPFQ010000133.1, from coordinate 1,573,569 downwards.
AACAACAATGACAACAAAATGAATACAATAGATGGTACATACCATAATTGCCAAACTTGGCTGATTTTGATATAGATGGGCCGAGTTGGATCACGATTTTAGCAAGGCTTGATCTGATTTTGAGTGTTTTATCAGACATGTTTTTGCGAGTGATGAAAAATTTGAAAATAGAAGTGCAAATTGTAAAGACCTTAGCAATCATTGAATCAAGTCAGATCTGCAATAAATTGTTTAATTCTACAAGAAATTGACAAATTCTGTAGAAATAGGTTGATTTCTTGCTGCTTTCATTTTGATGTATCGGAGAAAGAATATGAACCTTGAAGGATGAAAGATATGTTCTACATATTTATATATTAAGAAATCTTCTCTTTGTTCCACTTCTTGCCCTATTCATTAGATTTTGTGAGAGAAGTTGACTTTGGAGGGGAATGACGAAAAGACAGAAGAGATTAAATGGTTTTAGAGTTGATGGTTTCTCACTGATAGAAATATTTAGTAGCTCATGTTCGATCCATGACACAGATATGAGAAGGATATGTGGGCGGTGGCAAAAAATATTCACCACCATAACTGTATAATTTAATTAGTCGTATTGATATTATTATTATTATTTGATTAATGCAATGCTAACTAAAACATTAGTTAGTTGATAATTATATAATTAATTTTATTTTTCAACAATAATTATATGATTATATACAACAACAATCAAGCCTTATCCCACTAAGTGGAGTCGGCTATATAGATTATTTTATGCCATTGAATTCTATCTCTTACTCTATTATCATCTATACTTAAATAAATTTTATCTTATTTTATTGTTGCTAACCAAGTCTTTTTGGTCTTTCTCTTCCTCGTTTGATATGCTATGTCATAGTTTCACATCGCTTAACTTGAATATTTATTGGTCATCTAAGTATATGCCCGTACCATCTTAAACGTGTTTCTCGAAGTTTTTCCTCAATAGATGCAATTCTGACTTTTTCTGTAATGCTCTTATTTCTTATTCTGTCCATCCTTATATGTCAACATATCCACTTTAACATTCTCATCTCTATTAAAAAAAGAATTTAAGATTATTTGATTTACCAGAAGAATACTATTTGCATTTTGAAAATTAAATAAATTGACATATCAGTCACTTGACCAAACAAATCTCGTTTTACTTCTTTTTTATATTAAAACCAAAATAAGTGATGAATTTTTTCATCAATTTTTGCTCAATTCTTTTGGTGTCATTCATAAATCATAAAATATATTGTTTCATGCAAAGAATTGAAAAATTATTTTCAGTAATGTTATTAAATCCCACATCGCCAAACAAGCGTTAATATAAAACTGTCAATTTTTTATTTTGTTAATAAAAATGAAATTGCAAGAATTTATAAAATCATATCTATTGGATCCATTAGATTTGTATAATTATTATCATAGAAACTAATAATAGTTATTATTAGCCTGGATATATTTATTGGATAAGTGAAGAATAAAAGTTTTTATAATTATTTAACTAAATGCTATATTAAATATTATTCTATTTATGTTCTTTAAAAAATTTATTAATCAATTGTTAATTCATAATATAACTGATGGTTGAATTAATAACATTAGCATATTTGAGAATGTCTAATTGTCTTTAACTAAATTCTCTATTAATAATCAATTAATAGAAGATCAATTTAAGGATTAAGTACTATTACACCGCAACAACGACCAATCTTTTATCCCACTAAGTGGGGTTCGGCTATATGAACCCTCCTATACCATTCGACTCTATGTCGTGTTATCATTTCTAATGAATCTTCTTTAGTTTTCCTCTTCCTTTATTAATATATGTATTTGTTATGGTCTCACATCGCATAATTGGAACATTTATTGGATGCTTGAGTACACGTCCGTGCCATCTTAAACGCATCTCTTGGAGTTTTCTTCAATAGGTGCAATTCCGATTTTCTCTTTAATATTCTCATTTTTATTCTATCCATCCGCACTTCCACTTTAATATCCTCATCTATTCTCATATTTTGCTTTTGTGTTCGCTTCATTTTTTTTGACATAATTCCATATAACAAAACATGCATAACATTCAACCCAACATTAAATACTATCACTCGTCAAATTATCTTAGCAACAATTAATAATAAGGATTTCTAACCGGAGTGATCATATAAGATTTGTACTATTAATAATATGATTTTATCTAGTATTATAATCTTGAGTTATAATTATATTAAGTTATTTGCTTAAATTTTTAGCTGCATGCCTGAGTACCCCATCCATTGCTCTATATGCAGCCATGCACTATAGAGAATACCTCCTCCCCAATCATGCACACAACCACACCATTTCATTATTGCTTCCAGTCTTATTGTTGGAATTCGTCCCTTACCATTGAAAGATGGCATTACCTGGATACCTTTGATTTCTGCTGATTCCAATTGTTTCTTTATCAATTTCTGTTAATTTCAGTGGTCTTTTCATGCTTGTGCCTATTTCTGTACATGTCTTGCTGTGCCTCTTTTGACTGAGATCTCAGAAAAAATGGATCAGATTCTGCCAACCTCATTCCAGTTGGCAGATCAGAATCTTGATTAGCCAATTTTAGCAAAAGGTGATTACGCTCACCCCAAGCGCTCTGCACAACCCCTTCCCAGGTTATGTGAATGGAGGTAAATCACGGGGTTAACTTATAGCCGACCGCCAAGTTGACTAGGGGGTGGGAGAGGTTTTTTTTCCGCTAATTTTTCTACCTATGGTAGCAAAAGGTGGAATCAGCCACGGCCCCACACGGTCGGCCCCACCAATTTTTCTACCTATGATGTATACTGTGGTGAGCATGTTTTTCAAATTTTGGTCTTATTTTCCATGCACGTTCAGGTTCATAAGGAAGAAAAGACTGAAGCAAACAAGCCAGCTCTGACTCCTGAAGAAGTTAAGATGAGAGCACAAGAGCTTCGGTGTGTTAACAATTTTTATTTTGTATCATGTTCTAGTACAAAAACCTTTATAATTGATATGATCTTGTTACTCAAATAGTCAATATAATGTCTCACTATATTGTTTTATTTTTCCATTAACAGCATGTTGGTTCTATTCTTTTAGTTAATTCAACCTTTCTCATCCAACATAATATGGCATTAAACCATTGTTTTGTTATAGACAAACACCTATGGAGGTTTATGCTAAATAGGTAAGATTGTGAAAACTTAGCCGTGTGATAGGGATGGCAGATAATTTTTAGAATGCTTTTTATAATTGTTGTTTTCACAGAGTATATTCTCAACAACTGAACTGTTTGCATTGTTTAGTTGCTTATAATTGCCATGTTAACACCTTTGTGTAAAAGCTTTAGGAACTGGGCTTTGTATGTGAAACATCGTTCTTCAAAATGATGAACTGGGATCTGTATTTGTTCTGCTCTCTTGGTGCTCTAAACCTATTGATATTACTAATAGAAACAGAGAAATATGCATTGTGCTGAACAGTAGTCGTTGACATGGAAATAATCCTTGTTAGCTGAGAAATAATAGCTTATGCAACAAATAAATTCATCACATAATAAAAACCCTAAAAAAAGGTTGGAGTAAGAAAAACTTCTGTTGTTTCACTGTTTCTTCCCCCCAGAACTTGATGGAAGCTTGCAATCAGAGACATAGGTGCTATTATTCATATAGGCACAGTACTCTAAACCACAACTTGAATTTTGTATTGAGTTGGTTGATATTATTTATACAGCATGTTACCTATTGCTATTAACAGTCCAACCAAGTTAGCTTAAAGGACAGTTATCTTTAGTCCCGTGGTAACAAGAGGGAATGCCACTTCCAAAGTGGATAATTTATTCTAATGCAGTAAGTCCCACGTTGGCATGGAGTGGGACCCTCAAGACATTTTAAGTTTGAGGGATCTTCACACATCAAGGCATCATTTTGACAAAAGTCAAAACATAGTTCTCTTGTTCCAAAAAATGGGATTACCTTTGCATCCACAACCAAATTTTATGGTCAGTGTTCACAAATAACCTGTTAGTTTTCTTTTATATTCAACGTTGAAAAGCTACCTAGCATGTGTGCCATTTGGTAGAGAGCTCTTAGATGCCAAAACCATTCAAAACTATAGTATGTAAAACCTTGATTCATACATTATGATAGTTGTTTTCATATCTATTTTTGGCAAAGTCAAGAAGTCATGCACATAACTACAAGGATGACAACTAATGTGAATTTGAATAATCTTAAAATAGAAATGCCAATATTTGCAATCTTTTCAATTGTTGAGTTCTTGAAATCATATTGTTTGTCCTCCAAAAAAAAAAAAAATAGACATACATTCTTAATTGTTTAAACCACACCAAAGTACAAAATCTCTAGCTGTGTGATTCAGTTTTTTATTAAAACAATATTGTGCCAACGTTCCTATTTATGGTGTCGGTGGCGAACTGGAGGTGGAAGGAGGAATGGGATAAAGGACAACTCGATGCAAGAAGCTCCTCCTATGTGGGGTCTTGGGAAAGGGTTTATTGCACGCAACCTTACCATGTAGTACAAGAGACTGTTTTAGTGATTCAAACCTATGACCACTACACCAGGTCACACGATAACAATTTTACCGATGTGCCAAGGGTCGAAAGAGGAATATGATGAAGAATAAAAAGAAAATATTTTCTCTCTAAAATGATACAATTTTGATATTATCTTGTATGAAGACAACCTTGAAAAAATAACAACATTATCTCAATTTATTTTTACGCATGACAAGGGATGTTGAGTGCTAGATGAAATGATATTCATCGACATGATTGACACAATGACATGGTAGACATTGCTGTTTTGTATAGTATCGAGTTTCAATAATTTATTAGAATGATACATTTCAACCATTTTGCTCAGCACAACATGACATTTTAAACCACGAACCAAACTACTAAATTAATATGATGTTTTCTCCATGATCCTCTGTACAATTTGAGTAGAAAAACTGTATATGTTGTAAGAAATGCTTACTTAGCATTTATATGACTCTCATACAAGCCTACACCAACATTCGTATACTAGTTGGAGCTTAGGTACTCTATATATCCAATATTTTTACGTCAACTAGAAAAACTCTCATAAACATAAAAATGCTAAATTCTAACTAAGAACACATTTCATATAACTAAGTAAATCTATGTGAATTGTAGATGAAGGACACAACTAACTATTTCTTTGACCTTATATCAGCACTTCAAAAAGAGGATGAAGAGAGAAAGGATGAAGTGAAATGAGGATAAAAGAAATATTGGGAATAACTCTCTCGAGTGGATGATTCTCTAAAGGGCACATATAGCAATATTTAATAGATCTAGGGAAAAGGAACTCATTCAAGGTAATGGAGGAAAAATGGATAACACAACTTTACCCTTTGTTGGACATAGTAAAATGAGAACATTTTCTCTATTCAATTCTTCCTTTTAGGTGGCACATATGCATTACACAGATGACAGATAGAATATAGTTGATTTATGATAAAATAGGAGGAGAAAAGAAATAGATCTGATTGCAGAGAAGATTAGGCTGTTGGATTGTTGTGAAAGAGGAAGAAGTGGTAGTTGCTGGGAAGAAGCAAGAAGAACGAAGGAGGAGGATTAAATACTTCTACATGTTAATAGGTCTCCATAGAAGCAAAGGTGAACCAAAGCTGTGATAACTTTTGTCCTCTTTCAAACTCAGTAAAACTTGGTCTGCATGTGGACTCTATCTAAATTAATCTCAAGGTATTGTTGGCTTTTCAAGATAGTCCATTTTGGAGTATTTGATAGTGTTATTAGAAAACCTAAGAACCTGGCCCCACTAAAAAATTCAGGTTTTCTACTCTTGCATTGCTTCAACTTTTCAACATTTAAAAGGTCCACGTTCTGGTTTCCTTATTTTGGTCAGACCCAATGTGACCCATTTACAAAGACATACCTTTGATCTTAAATTGGTCAGACCTGACCAATCTGACTTACATTAGGCTTTGATTGATTCTGTGTGGCCCTTTTGTTTATGTTGGAGATTAGAAATGGGCAAAATTGTCCCACGAACACCCTACTGATTGACACATTGCAACTGTATTTTATTTGAGGTATAAGGTTCATTTTCTGCTGACTTCAAATGCACAAATAGTTAAGGGAAAGATGCATCATTATTTCTAGGTGATAGTTCTAATTAGCTTTCTTACATGCAGGGAACGTGCAAGAAAGAAGAAAGAAGAAGAAGAAAGAAGAATGGAAAGAGAGAGAGAGAAGGTATCATCTGGTTATAGCAACTTTTTTTCTCTTAGGACTGATACTCACCATGTTAAACTATTTTGAGCTGATAAGTAATAACGTATTTGGTTGGATGCATTTCTTGTTCAAGTTTTCAGGTACGATGTCATTGCTCTAATATCACCTTAAATTTCTTTCTCAGAAATCCAGGTGTTCAACTTTCCATTTGTTTACTTTTTGATGCAAGCATATGAAGATCAGAAACAACTCATGGGATCAGTTAGCTATATTTATGCTCTTTGAGTTGCATTATATGTTTGACCAGGTTTAAGCCCTCATCCCATTTTTTGGGTGGTTTCCTTGTAGTGATAGATTTCTGAAAGAAGGAAGCATACATAACTTTAGAATGTCCAAATATAAAATAGGAGATGGACTATTGAAATAATAAAGGATATATATTTATTTATTTGGGGTGGGGTGGTAGTGGTTAAAGAGGGAACAACTTTTTCCAAAGAAAATACAGTTCAAGAAAAGTTATATATTTTACAATTAGGATTTTGAATTGTCTATTATTGGCCAAAGTCCTATGTGCAAACACCTAAAGGATAAATGACTCATTTGTAATATTCCTTTTGTCATAGTACATATATAAACTGGAATATTATTGTAATGGGAGCTGATTCAGGAATAACCTCGTTGTCATTTATGTCATTGCCAATCAACTCTAGGGCTCACATATCATGGCGATTGCTCTTGCATATCTTAGTGTCTGTGTGATCTCTTGTGTGGCATCTTTCTCTCAGTCGTTCAATATATCCCAATCCTGCTTTGTCACTCATGTATACCTCAACTGCATGACATATCTAGTGAGTCCCAAGCACGAGTGTTATTGCCTTCTCCCAGTGAAAGATAGACCTAATCTTCATTCTTAGCTTCCCAAGTTGAACCTCTCCTGTCTCTGACTACATGCCCTCATGGCCTTGAGTTTTCAGTGACACCCTTCGTAGTTCTGCCACTTGTTTTAGCTTATGCCCTTCATAGTAATGCCATTCATTGTCACCTCTTTCATCAACGTTGCTTCTAGTGATGTCTATTATCATGATCTTGGGAACACTAGCCCGCCGTCGCTTGTTAGCAACTAATGTTTTTCTTTCTCTTGCTAATTACTTAACAAGGACATACACACATATTAGTGAAAACAAACATAAATATAGCAACGCACAAACCTACCAAGATAACACCGAGATTTACTCGGTTCATAACCTCTAGGTTGTGTTATGTTCAAGGCTAATGCACTGAGCGCCATCTACTAATTTTCTCCTCTTTTGTAAAGGGTCGGAGATAGGGAAACCTCTTATACAACTGAGCATTATAAAAGGATTAAGGGAGCACTAAAGTAATTGAGGCGGCAAAAATTTGGAGCTTGGTTCTCTGTTGTATCTTGATCTTGAGCCTCTGATCCTCATTTTATGACCTCCATCTCGAGCTCATCTCTATGTTGACGTGGCACGTTCGGTTGATTGAAAAATCTTATCCAATCAATCGGAAACTACTAACTTAGCTTCTCGGCCTCACCCACAAACAAGTCATCTCTATCGCTTTTGCCGATGTGGAGGTTATCAATTGATCAGATCCCTTCTCGGTCGCTTTATTCTCGATCAAATTAAATCTCCAAGCTGGATCATGTTCCACATGGCTTTTCGGTCGACCATACGCCTTTTTTGGTTGCTTGATCTTCACGAATAACTTGTTCAAACAGATAAGAGAAGTTTATTATGCATCAGTCTGGACATGTTTTTCAGACCACCGGAAGTTCCAATCAACTAGACATGTTTTTGATCCATCGGAAGTTTCAAAATCTACCGAAACCATGTTTTCGGTCGTTTGAAACTCATGACTTAGGTTGATTACAACTAAGTTCGCCTACGTTGAGTCTACACTTTGTCCCAATTACAATTTCACTCAACTCGGCTCATCACACCTTATCTCGAGTAGTTTTCTTTTGGCTTCTCGTCCCTTAGATAAACCGAGCTTCTGACTCACTTTTTGTGCATCCTTGTTCTACCGGTGTACTCTTTGTTCAAGCTTCTAGTCCCTTAGATACACCGAGCCCATCGACTCCCTTCTTGTTTGCTTGTGATTTTTGCTTCAAGTTGGGTTGTCTTTGATACTCCTCGTCGTTTTGGTCCCTCGGGTGTCCCATACTACCATTTACCAACCCTACTCCATCGAACCCTAAGCCATTGGGTAGTCATATTCTCTAAGTACCTGCACACTTAGAAACACATCAAACACACATGGCCTAACTTAAACTTAAAACTTATTTCACCGAATATCAAAATTGTCGTGCACACCACTTGGGGTACAAATGCTCTCTCTCTTAATTATTCAAGGTACTAATATCCGTTTCTTTCTTGGGTTATTTTTTCACTTTTGTTACAATTGTGAGGTGTAATAGCCGAATGACTAAGAGGGGAGGGGGGGAGTGAATAGTCCTTGACCCGTTCCCTTTCTTACTTGGGTGATGTTATTTTCATTGTTGTTAGGTTGTGAGCTGCGATTGGGTTTATTTTTGGGGGGTCAAATACAATTAAAGGACAACCCAGTACACGAAACTCCTACCAATGCGGAGCCCTAAGGAAGGTTACCGTTACACTAAGGCCTTCCTTTGTCAATCAAATACAATTAACACAATGAAGATAAATACAAGCAAGATCACTGCTAACAATATTGATATAATATGGTTCGAGACCTTTTTCCTACTCGATTGCCTATGCTCTTGCTCTTCAATGTGTTACTCTTGAATCACCATATGTTTTTCCTTTCTCAGAAGCCTTTTGGAGGTGAAGAAACCTCTTACAAATCTTATGAGAAAATAAGAAAAACAAGTTAAAAACTTGCTGTTAGTTGGGGGATTGATTTCCTACCTGGATCAATTTGCAAGCATGGCTGGGCTCCCAACCGTATGAAATCAAGCATCTACATGACAAGGATTAATGAGTAGACCAGGGACAACCTTCATCTGACTAATTTTCAAGAGGGCCATTTCCCATGCTGGTATT
>JBBPFQ010000133.1:1482158-1509069 GCA_037974815.1 Kaempferia elegans | reverse complement strand
CTCTCAAAGGAAATAGCAACAAAGGAGAAGAAGAAATGGAAAGACTACAAGTTTTGGCTTGGTTCTCCTTCTCTTGATTGCTTGAAGATGAGAACTTGACATTGTGATGACCAGGAGAATAGCAATGGAACAACATTTTATTTTTGTGCCCAAATCTCTTGTTTATAATGCTTCAGAATTAAGTTGTTTCTCTATTTTTTTGGTCGCCATCAATCAATTGAAGAATGACTCAATCGATTAAGAACTATCCGTTGAACGCTACTAAATCCAGATCGATGGCTGAGATTATTTCATTTTGAATCCCAATCGATTGATGTTAAGTACTAATCGATTATCCACCTTAATCAATTAGCCAATCGATTAGGGGGCCTTCTGTTATCGGTAAGAATACATCCCTAATTGATTAGCCAATCAATCTAACACCTCTCCATTCTCATGATGAAAGTTTCTCAATCGATCAGCTAATTGTTTGATAGTTTCCCAATCAATCTGAGACCTAATCGATGAAAGCTTCTCAATCAACTAGTCTCAGGAACACATACAAAAATGGCGCTCTACATATAAAAAACCTTAATTTTTATCAACGTTCTCTAACTTGAGTGTTGGAGTGGTTACGCTGCCGTGATTGACGATTATATCGGCCATCTCTATATCTCATCGATGTATCATCAATCTACGTTTCCCGACAGGATCATATATACCCTTTGAATTGCCATGGTAAAGTTCAAAAGGAGCAAAAAGACATACATTCTTGATGTAATCTCATTTATGTGTTCAGTCTGCAAATGGTACATACATGCTGTCAGGCAGGAGTAACAATTAAGGGGCAAAAGACTAGATAGATAGATAGATTACGAGCAGAGTTTTCAATCCTTCTTGACGCCGGTGGGCCGCGCTTCCAGTCCTCCTTCCTTCCTCGTCTCGAGCGAGTAGGGCATGTACGTCCCCATGATCTTATCCCACACCACAAAGAAAGGCTGCGAGAAGTTATACTTGCTCCCGTACAGCTGGTGGTGGATGTCATGGTACGCGCTGTTGTTGCTGAAGAAGGCGTGGAACAGGTTCCCCGGGATACAGAGCCCGCAGTGGTCGTCCACCGTCTTCACGGTCGCGAAGGAGAAGAAGAAGATGCTGGTTCGGGGGGTCATTCCGGTGACCAGAAACGACACGGCGCCGCCGACGGTGTCCATGATCAGGCCCTCCAGCGGGTGGTTGTACAGCGCGCCGTAGGCGTAAGGGACGACCAGCGAGTGGTGCTTCGAGTGGAGGTGCTTGTACAGGAACTTGTTGGTGTGCATGAATCGGTGCATGAAGTACTGCCAGGTGTCCATCACCAGCATTGCTCCGGCGAACTGCGCAAGGATCACCAGAGGACCGGGCTGCTCAGGTTTCGCCCCGCTGGCGTCGTCCCCGCCGACGAACTGCAGTTTGGTGGTTTTGGCAATTGTTTAGGTGGATTAGAGAAGTAAAGCAATCAAATTTTAGGAGACGAGTGCGCACGGCGAAGAGGAGAATGCAGACGACGCACTGAACGGCCTGCTGAAGAAGAACGCCTCTGACCACCGCGCCTTTGGAGACGCCGTTCTTCGATTTTTCTTCGCTCTTCGTGTGCAATCGGTACTCATCGTAGCCATCGAGCAGCACGTACATGCCCGAGTAGAGCCAGTAGACGGCGACGGGCACGAAGGTGCCCAGAAGCTCGTCTGAAACAGCAAACGCCATGGGTTCTCGTGCGATTGCTGAAATTAATTTCTTACTTCTGCAAAGAAAAATCAGATTAATCGTTGGTAATCGAGTAGATTTTCCCGGCGAAGAACACAAATCAAGTTGAATTTTTGTAAATAGAGCTTATTAAATTACACAGGAACACAGTTTGCATCTTTTTGAGAGGAGATTACAAGAAACAGAGAACTGAAGGGAGAAGCAAGCTGTAAACCCTAATCTAATTTGGGAGAAGTTTCTTACGATCGCAAATTAGGAAAGTAGATGCGCAATTTTATAGAAAAAAAGCAACAATTAGATCCGCTGATATAGAAATGAAAGAACAGAGGAGGCAGAATTGAAAAAAATATATACATCTACAAAAGAAAGAAAGAAAGATAACAAACTTACCAAAGAAGCTCTTGCGAGAACAATAATCGAGATGGAAGAAGGGAATAGAGGAGCGGCTGTTGGATTCTATGGATGCAAGTCACAAATCTGTATCTGCCATGGAGCGGCAAGCTCTGTTCCTGGCTCTTGCCTATATTGAGATCGAAGGAGGTGAAGGAAGGAAGTCAGTAGGAAGGAAGACGGTGACCGGGTCAGGGAAGTCGGCCAACCTCTAGCCGACGACTTCCAATCCTTTTTGGTTTTTTATAGATAATAATTTGGGCATAAAAAATCCCCTTTATTATATTATCTTTCTTCTTGGATGCCTGTGTAAATCTGCAGAATCTCGCATTATATATAATTGATTTAATGAATTGTAAAATTTAGATAAGTGTAAAAAAAAAAAAAAAAAAAATTCATTCGCCCCAGCTCCTCTGTCAACCCGTCACAGGCCAGGAGGTAGATCACAAATGACTACTAGCCATTAGTGTAAATGGTCAAGACATAGGACAGGTAAAAAATAAAAAAATAAATATTAGGAATTAGTTTGATTTAAACGCATCCCTAAGATGTTGTAATTACCAATTAATCATATAACAAAATTATAGGAAATAAAATATAACTAATATTATTTAGTTTAAATCTTAATAATACAATTAAATTTTTTTTAGAGGTTTTATGTAAGATTTAGTTTGATATTTACTGTATTACCTCAAATTTAACCTTAAATATTTTTACAAATTAATATTTGATTAATTTAAATAAAATAATAATATTAATAATATATTAATATCAATAATAATATTAATAATAATTTAATATCAATAATAATATTATTAATAATTTAATATCAATAATAATAGTATTAATATATTAATATTAATAATACTGTTATTATTATATTATATTTATATTAATAATTTTAATATTAATATATCATATTAATTTTAATTTTAATATTAATATATTGTATTAATTTTAATTTTAATATTAATATATTGTAGTAATTTTAATTTTAATATTATTAATATCTTATAATAATAATAATAATAATAATAATAATAATAATATTATTATTATTATTATTATTATATTAATATATAATACTTAATATATTAATATCATAAATATAATATATTAATATTAATATTATAAATATAAATATAAATATAAATATATTAATTATATGAATGACAAATTGATATTTAAATGATTTGTAGGATTATTTTTATCTCAATGGGTAAATATAAGGGATAATTTTGTTTAAAAAAAAATTTAAACCCACAATCAAGAAACAATCATATTTTTATGAAGTTTTTTGATTTTGTGGTGCATGTTTGACACGTCAGTAATTTGGGTAAATTGCTGATGTGTTAGACATGCATAATAACTCAGGAATCGATTACCTAAACTAATTAAAGTTTTTATTGACAAATGGATATATTATCAATAATAACTTTAAATCAAACACGCCTAGGAATCTAATACAGGAGAGGTTGCATTGCAATACGAGGAATTAAGAATTTGATAGTGTCAACGATGTTATCAATGCCCGGCAGAGAGACTTTGGCACAATCAGCGTATTCAGCCATCTTAATTGGCTTGACAAAGATGACAGTGATATATGCCCAAGAAAAATATGAAATGAACTTTAAAGATGAACCAGGAATTTCTATTGTTGCGGTGATACGCTGATATTTGACCAAAGTGTAGGTCACCAACGTAAGTCTATATTGATACAAAATGTCAAAACGTTCATGTCAAATATTATTCATCTAGTGTTGCGTGTTAATATAAATCTACCACTTGAGCCTATTTTAGATCGATCAAACATTGAATGCTCTAATTGAATCGAGTGTTTCAATCTAGCTGAGTTGAGTGCTCTACCTTAATCCGTAGTCTATATCCTCTAGATCATAATCCCCGGATCATCCTTGATCCAGCGTACATCAGCCGTTGGATCAGATCAAGAGGGATCAATATTTTGATCTTACATCCGATCCAATGGCTAATGTGCGTTGGACCAAGAATGAACCAAAAATTATAGTCCAAAGGATCCCAACTGCTTAATCCGACGGTCCACTCGAATAACTAAGAAATGTATAACTAAATCATCAAAGATAATTATTGGGCTTAGATGGTCCACGTGGGCACATGGTGCAAACTAGTAATTATTATAAATTTAATTTAAATTAATTATTTTTGTGGAAGAATTATATATTTTAATGGATAGATAGATAGCAATTTTTACCTTTGTTTTTTCCAAGTCTGATTGAGCTTAACTCGGGTTTAGCCGGAGCCGTGAACTATGTTCTGGTCTCACAAGTAATTGGTTGCCCTCGCAGAAGATGGGCTCGGTGATCCGATGCAGTCCTTCCATGGAGGAGGAAGCATCTCGGCGGCGATTCCTTGCGCGCCACCCTTCGTCGTGCGGAGCCGAACGACCACCACTGGGCTCGGGCCTTTTTCGGTCCCTGCGGTTGTCTGTTGTCAGATCATCAAAGCACAGTGCTTGATGAACCGCATAAAGAAGTCACCAACGATGGATTCGGCTCTCCAATGCAGGTTTTGGATGGTTTTAAATGGTTGTTTTTTTGGGATGTTCGGCGGTTTCTGGACGCCGATTCGACTTTATTGAGCGGTTCAATCTTGCGTATTCCTCAAATATCCTTTCTATTATCTTCGCTTGACAATGTGCTTGCAATTCCATATCGGTGGCAGTGAAACAATGAGGTATCAGAGCCCTGTTTTGGTTCGAGAAGTATTTTTTTTTTTCCCGCCGAAGGTGAGATTTTTTTCCTCATCTTATTTTTGAACGAAAGATTAGATCATAACTGAAGAGAATTCCGTGAATTTTTCTAGATAGTGTAGTATGAAGATGTATAAGTTTATCTTCTTTGATTTGTTAAATGCGTTCAAGATGTAGAATTTGCAAATTTCTTTCAAGTTTATGATAAATTAGTTGGGAACGGGGAATGGATGGATTGGATTGCCAAGGAAGACTGTTTTTCATGGGCTAGGGATGAGTCCACTTGACGTTGAATAGTTCAATATGTCTTGTCGTCATGTAAAATCTTGCAACTAAATAACAGTGGAAAATCGTCCCCTCTTATGATTTCCATGGTAAAAAATCCTCTTTACCACCCTCTAATTCTTCTTATCCCACTGGGCCTATACCACCTACACTCCTGGCTATGGCTACTGAAATATATTCTCGTTGTGTGTTCAATTATCGAACTTTTTGACTTGGCATCTTAGAGGTTGTGATTTCATTTTCCTCTAGATCAGCTAGTGAAAGAAAATTGAGTCAAACTAGTTAAAACATCTTTCTGGCTTGTTTACAATTTGCACTCAACTTTTTGGCACTGTTTCAGGATTCCATAACAACCGCACACATGGAATGATGGAATCTTACTTTTCGCCACCCAATTTATATTCTAAGACCTACTTGCATTAGTTGCCAAGCAACTCTATATCACTCAGTCGCCTGATCTCGCAGGAAAAACAGTCTTTGATGCTTCAAAATTATTTTCAGTTTTTTCTTATCTGTTTTCATTAACATGGAAATACACTTATATTGATCTTCACAAAATGGTGGTTCTTGTTTGTTTCTGAATGAAAGCAATGTAACAGTTTGTTGAAGTTATGCAAGACAAGCTAACAACTGATCGGAGAGTGTTTTTAGGTGATCTCTTGATGCGACTAACGTCTAACTTTGCTGTATATGAGTACATGAGGCATGAACTGTTGTATTTAGGAAAAAAGTTCAATGAGCTAGTTTTTCATAGAATAAGGTGAAGCATTCCATTGATGCTGGACTATTTCCATTGTGGATGATCTTTATAATACCCTTATTCTTCAGTAACATGTCAATTTAGTTATGAAATCCATATGCTTATCTTATGATCAAACAAATGGCTGCGATGGAGTATTATTCATTAGGTTAGACTTCATTATTACTCATCCTAAGAGGTATATATCTTTCCAACGTAACACATGTAGTCATTCAGGTTATCATACTGTCCTAACTATGCATTACACTGTTCACTTCGTTATAGAAATAACAAATCTTTTCTACAACGTTGTAAGACCAATTGAAAGTTGACTTTTACTACTGAAAATATATGCCATCAGTGTTCTGTTTTTTTTCCCATTAATTCAATTCGTTCACAAATTTGTTGGCTTTTCATGGTTATTGGATTATGACGGAGATAAATTAGGTATGATGTCCTTCAAGATTTGCATATGATTTGAGTTTGAATTACCTATTACGTTCATATCTTTTATTATTTTTTTTTCAAAAACTTCAGCAGTTAAATCATAAATATTCCTTTTACTTTCAGTTTAGGTCTTTTAGCTTTTGAATGTGATTTAATCTTCCTTGTAAATTAAAAAAAAAATAACAATCCGACGATCATAAATGTTTAGATTTTTTAGCATTTCTTGAACATTAATGATTTATCTTCATTTTGAATACCAAGTTGGTAGCATGTTGTCAAAGGAAAAAAAAAAATCATCTGAAGGTTGAGAACTTTCCGACAATCATACTCGGTCTATGAGATGAAGAATGTGGAGAACATTAGTGATGAAAGCTTTGAAGCTGTGGCGAATTCTTATTAGCTTTCATTTTCGACTAATTCACTTCTAAAAATTTGATTTGCTATTTTGACTTCTAGCTGATCATGTTATCATTGCCTTCAGGGGTTTCTTATTTTCAGATTTTGGGATGAAGGAGAGATCAAGAAAGTGCCGGGCGGTGGCCCATGGTACATCCATAACAGGATGTGTGATGTAGTCAACAGAAGTCACGTTGATACATATAAGGAAGACCAATATGCCAGAAACCAATTGTATTGCTATCCTATACAATGATGGTCCATGACTGAAGCTGACTAAAGGTATTGAACATATTTAAGTCAGTAAGCCATGTTGAGATTTACAATATTCTTGATTTGGTTATTTGAGCACCAGCTAAAAGCATGTTTCATTAATGCTTCAGAGAAATGTGGATTCCATGCCTACTATGCCACTACATTTGCATTATTTTCCCCAAGATATCACCCCATGAATAGTAGATGTCAAAACTGTCTGTATGTTTTGTAATTATTAGTCAGATATCATGTTGTCTGATATCATTTTTGTCACGATGCAAATGCGATCAATGCCATGCATCTTAATGTAGCCTTCTAAAAGTATTATGATAATATTTAGTTTTGCTGTGCAGGTAGTAATTTGTTTAAAGTTTTGGTAACTACTTAAAAATTCAGGATGAGTATGCCACATGGCATCCACTTGGATCAGGGTAATGAACGGATAGTAGACTAGGTATTTTACCAATAAATGTCCTACTCTTTGACTTAATTGTACTCTTTTAATTTTTGCACTTTATGGATACTCTTTTATTTTTTCCTTTTCTTTAGGCTTGCTTGCTTATTTTCTCTGTTTATATGTCGTACTACCACCATCTTATTAAATTGATTTATCTTCCGAGTGAAAATGTATATCAATTTTTGGAACAAATTCATTCTATGCCCTTGACTTTCCTTTTCCTCTTGATTATTCGTTTCATTTTTTTTTCCTTATAGTAAATTACTTTTCTTGGTTAATTTGATGGTTACGTTATATAGACAAACTTCAACCATAGGATGATGCAGTTCACCAACGAAATGGGAGAGATCATAAGGGTCATTGTAAGTAGGTGGCCTGGGAGGTGCCGACCTTTCTAAGATTTCTTTAGGTGTGATTGATCTCGAGGTACGATATGCATATCTTAAGTACACTATACCTACTAAGAGAAGAGCTGCAATGTATTGGCATTTTGTCTTCACCTTGATGTAAACATTCGTATCTGGTGAAAGATTTGGCTGGCACAATTTATTTGTGTTTCTCTCAAGTTTGTAAGCTATCATTATTTTCCATATTTAGTTTTGATAGCTTACAAACCTTAAAAAATTAATTATAGCTCACAGCTAGCTTCGTGAACCTTCAAAAAATAGGAATAGAATAGAATTGCATGGTGGATTTATAGATCTACTGGACCAGTGCGTTCTCTTGTATTTTTCTCATGAATGAGATAAACAATAGTTGCAAGTCTGGAACCTAGAGACTCGCACAAGAAACCAAAGTTATATCCCAAGAAACGATAAGGAATAATTACGGTGTTCTTTTATGATACTTGCGTCTTCTGGGTGTTAACAATCTTTATGCTGTTTGAATTAATGATTCTTTTCTTTAGCATGTATCTAGAAGTTCATCAGTTTGCCATTTGTTTCCATTTATATAATTCTTTATTCAACTTGGTAATAGCACTGTTGAATGGAATTGCCACTCAATTGTTTATTGCGTGACTAGTAACACAACAGACATGGGTGGTTGTCAAAACCTCTTTTTGCCTGATTCATATACTGAACAGCTGATTAATCAATCACCCTAAGATTATATACTGCCTAGGGTGTCAGTTCAAAAGGAATAGGTTATATTATTGAAAAATAGCTTTACTTGATTAATCAATCACCCTAAGATTATATAAAGCCAGTAAAAACAAGGCTGTGAGAAGAATTGTTTAATTCTAAATATAGTGTTCTGTCTGGTTGTCTATACTCCAAGCAACTCGAGCCAGACTGAGACCTTAGGAAATTGTAACATTAATAATGATATAGCCAGTACTAGCTACTACATTAAATAGTTTTACTAGCTATAATGCAATCTTCGTGGTAAAAAGATGTTAATCTGTTGAAGACCCTATGCTAGTAGCTAGTCGCTGGCCTAATTAATAATTGACTATGGTTCTTCAGCAACGGAAGATGCTCTGCAGGACCTCTGCCTGGGCACCGTTGAAGTCTGTCGCCGCCATCAGTTCAGAGAGCTGACCGCTGAGGTCATTGATTTCCCTGTGGAGGCTTTTGATGTAGTTGCAGGTCTCTTTCAGAAGGGTGGCTGCTGAAGCCTGCATTAGCAGCAAAAATGAAAGTAAGTCTCATGGCATTCTTCTCTTCTACAGTTGATTATTAATAAGTTGCATTTGCCATTGTGCATGTGTGTGTGCCTTCATCTTTATCGATATACTTACTCTGCTTGAGCCTGGACGACGATGATGGTAGTTGTCCGGAAGAAGAATCTGAAGCTTGGAAATGAGCTCGTTGATCTCTTCCTCTGAGATCCTGGACGTTCTGCCGGACATCTTAACCTTTAGCAATGCAAGCAGTGACCAAAGAGGTGAACTAAGTGTCCTGGAAGAAGACGAAGGGGGAAGACCAGGTCTGACGAGAGCTTTATAAGAGCTGAAAGGGCCATGCCTACCCTTAAACTGATGGAGAAGTAGGCACCAAATTAAAAGAGATCACAAGTTAAGTACATGAGAGGACAAATGATGATAAATGCTAGAATCTCCGTGTTATGTTCTAATTAACCTAATTTTATTCTGACGTGGAAGGAAAATCCACGTGTCGGAGCTGGGTAGTAGCACGTAGATAACATCACGTGAGCTATAATAGCTTGATGATGAGTGGTGGACCATTGGCCAATGAAGCCGAGCATGTGATGTGTGTTTGAGAGCATAGTACTCGACTCTACCACGTTGAGATCCATCTAAATCCATTTCCCCATGAAATTAACTTGGTTGGATTTAAGTCATCTGCTAGTTTATCTTGATATATCATGCAGAACAAACCATGCAAATCAAATCAAGGAGGGCCTAGTAACTAAACTATCAGCTTGAGGAGTTAATCACGACCCCTCAAGCATTAATAAGGTTTAATGTAGGCTTACATTACCATATCTATACTACTAATTCATGCGATATAAATGCTCCGCAGGTTCTCACATGGGCATGAAGTGGTCATCGCATTCACAGTTGCCATGTGATGAAGTGAGGCAGGCATTGAGTACTGCCTTCTATCGTACATATACAATCATGCATGGGTTGGGTTCCTAGCTACCATATCAAATCCATCTGCGGTAACTCCACTTTGCTTTGCCAATTATCACTAGTGTTTATATATGATAGGAACTAGCTAGACACCGGGATATGTAATTACATCTAGCTTCTTCAGTCACTGACATTAATCTCACTGTAGAAGTTCAACACGCTTTATTTATGAACAAAATAAGTTTTAGATGTTCCTATAATTAGCTTAGGTGTAGGTTTTGTTTACTTCAACCTATTGTTTACCGCAATCAGAAGCCATTAACCATGCATCTTAACATTGACCAATAGTTACCTGTACTAAGATTTATAATATCAAAATCTGATTATGCCTGATCAAGGACAAAACTTTAGGCTCTCTGCATGAAGCTTCTATCCAAGGAACGAGTAAAGAAGATAGTCACATGTCCTTGGGAGAGACAACGTAATTATAACCTGGAGATTCATCATTGTCTTATCATTGTGCAGCGTGTAGACAGTGCATGCTACATGTTTGCCCACTAATTAATGCTTAGAAAACGATTGTTTATATATATATATATATATATATATATATATATATATTCATGATATATATAAATTACATACGTACAACTTAGCTTATACAGTTAGAAGTCAAGTTGTACGATAGAGTCGACGGTTCATACTAAATGCATATATTGTAGTAAAAGATGATTACGCTCATCCAATGTATTTCTCACTGTTCATTCAATCACACATTGCAGACAGTACTTAAAGATGCATTATTACATAGTGTTCTTTGTGTTTGCATCGTACTCATGCAACGGCCAGTAATGAGCTTTAATTAATTTCTCTTTCAAATTTCAGCTTGCATCAAGATGATGGTATATATAATGCATTATAATTTTACAAATTTTATTACTGGCCATGCTGCATGTGATCCATAGAACAACTTGGTCTTCCACAATATGAACTATACATGCTCTAAGTTTCCTTTGTCTCTAATGCATAGCAATCTATACGTATGTTGAAGATGCATATTGTGAATGCTAAAATACTATAGCACATAGTTAAAAGTTTTTTTTTTACGTGCAAACATTTGAAAGTTTTATGATTAACAAAATCATTCAGGTTGTGTTTATTTTGTTCCTCCATTTACCTTGTGAACATTTTGGAATGAGGGATTTCAAGTTTGACTGCACCTGTTCAAAATCAGATAGACGTCGTGCTCTTCTCTTCAAAATGATGAGAAAATGTCACCTCTGCTGTGGGACAAATCTTTCAAGTCTATTTTTTTTTGTAAATTCATAATGTGTTCAAGATCTTTTGAAGAGAAAATGCCATTTTGCTCTGTTTCTTTTGTTCTGTTTATACTTCATAATATGTGCTCAAGTTCTTATTGTGAATGCTTACAAAAGACGGTGCAAATGTAACATTTTCACCAACAAAGCTATTTTTAAAACAGTTTGATCTAACAAAAATTCATTAGGCAACTCCAGTTATCCATCCCTAGCATTAAATTATAGTAAATGATTATGTGTGTGTGTTTTGGTTTGTTATATAAATTGCCTAAACACGATGTGTAATTCAGAGCCCTATGATTTGACACAGTTGATATTTATATGGGTGGTTGTTTCAGTAGATCGATCAATTTCTAGTGGATATAAAATGCTTCGTTGGGTGCTTGATCTTTTTCATGTAAAAGGACACTGTGGTAAAGCAAAATGTTTCTTTGGGTGATTTACCTTTTTGTATGTAGTATATTATCACCTTTTACTCCTCTAATGGAAAAAAGAAAATTTTTTAAGCTCAAATTAATAATACCTCTCTGAAACTGGAGTGCTAAACTCTGCTTCACTTAAATTTAATATTTTACTCAAGAACTGTATTGAATATTGACCAGCAAACAATTAAGCTTGATAAGAGTGAATTAACTAATAATGAGCACCTTAAGAAATAATTAACAAGGAGTAGGAATGACCTCATTTGAAAAATACGGGATCAAAAACATGGCAATAATGCACTATAATTAATTCATTATACAACATCATTAGATGTGACTAAGTGGATTGATTATTGTAGCCTCTTAGACTAGTTCAATGTTATCCTTCAATTATTTACTAAAAGGGATCAAATTAAGTATAAAAAATGAACTTAACTAGATATTAAAACCTAGAAGTGAGATTACATAATGTGCTGGTTTATAAAGAATTCAACCTATAATGTATATATCCTAGCTAGTTGCTTGGTAGTCGATTCTTAATTGGTTGTAGATATCATTTTCTTTGCATAGTTTATTAATTAGGTTCATAATCAATGCCCATATATGCTAGCTAGTTGTTTGGTTTACTTGTTGGATTTTGTAAAATCTAAGCCATATAATTCTACACAACCGAAATAAAAATTCAAATAGGAAAAATAAGAACGAGAAAATTTAGTTTCATCGAAAACATGGCATATCAAATAAGTATAAATAAAATAACAAACAACCTAATTGAAAAGTCATGTCATTGTCTTTAGCGTGGTCGGCTTGATCCCTTGGAAAAAGATGCAGCGGAAAAGAAAATGAAGACCTTCCAAGGAGCTTAGGGAATGATGATGCCTTAAAGCTTCTTATCAATAGGGAACAAGAAACTAGGTCAAGATTCTCTCCCTAAACCCTTGGGACCTCCCCTTTATATAAGAATCAAATCCGTTATCAACCTAGATAATAACCGATTGAGTAAAAAGTTATACATATTAAATCCGTATTTAATAACCCGAACCCAATAAATATAAATTAGATCACTTTAAAAAATCAAATTATATTCACATGTTCAACTTAGTAATGAGCCCGAATAATAAAATCCAACACCCTTTGCTCTACTAAATGACCTGTTTATACCTCAATATTTGCACTTTTTATTCTTAAAAGAAAATAAAATCTCTTATTTTGACAAGCGGAAAAAATAAGTTTAAGCATTCGGAGACAAATCTAACACTAGATGTACACTTTTCATGATCATGATTAATTATCATTATTTTTCTTTTTTTTGTCATTATTTTTTTTTGTTTCGTGATATGAAAGAAAATAATATGACTGACTAACACTAGGGTCAGTCCTCTTCAAGGGTGAGACTCATTGAAAATAAGATCATAGAAGGTCAGCGACAGTTAATACTTTTAGCAAAGGAACATAAGAATGGAAGATTTTTTGTTGAACTCAAACGTTGGTACAAACTCTCTGGTGTACATACGTTCAATGTCCTTGAACAATGGAAATACATCATTTAACAAAAAGGCAAAATCTTTTTTGCAGTCTAACTTGCTATGATCCTCAAATGAAAGCAGATGAAACTAACGACTAGAGTCTGATAGTATTAACTATATTCCAGGTATCATCTTCAAGAAATATTCACAAAGCAGGAACAATTCACCAAGATAAAGAAGTGGCTGTGCTTCTGGTTATCTGACTGATGTTCTCCGAAGTCGAGGTCGAAGTGAGGTCGCCGCCAAGCGCTAAGCAATCAGTGAATGTCTCCGTTTAACATGGAAGGCTAGCTAACCAAGGGAGGAGCTTCTCATGCACCAAATCTGGCCTGTCATCATGCGGGCAGTGACCCACGTCTGGTAAAACGATCAGTTGTACATTCGATAGCTCATTAGGCAAAGAAGAAAAGTACTTTCCGACTGGACCATTAAGGGGAGTAAATGGATCCTTATCGCCCCATAGAACCAATACCGGGATCGAAAGTTTTGGCATCACCGACACAGGATTTGGTCCTGGAGGTCCAGTGATGATAGAAACAAAAGCATCAAGAGCCCCGGCATCATCTGCTGGTCCCTTGATAATCTGTGTCCATGGCATGACAAGTGCATTAGTAAACAATTCGAACTGGACTGAGTTGAACCAGTTGTAAGTGTGGTGTTTTTGGTCTCGTCATATGATATGAGTAGCAAAGATTTTCATCAATGGAAAAAATTCTACCTCAATCAACTCAGAATCAACAGCCTCCTTGTTTCCATAAACTGATAGTAAAATATTCTTAAGAGTCTCCCTGGTTTGTCAGCAAGTACTGATTAACTTCAATCTTCGAATTGCACAGAAACAACAACAAAAAAAAAAAACTATGCAACAAATGCAACAAGGATACCTTTGTTTAACCCGATCAAAAAGAGCTGAAGCAATTGGTCTCTGATTCAGTAAGAAGTCAAATAACCAAAGCAAAGGCAAAATCAGCTTGATTCTCCAGTCATCAACAATCGCCTTGTTGTTCATGCCACCAGCACAGTTTAGAAGTACAAGACCTCGAACTAGATCTCTAGTGGATTCTGGTTTACAATTCAAAGAATCACCATTGGACACACACAAGCATATCCTACATCTATTGCATAGGCGAAGCTTTGAAAGGAACTTCACATAATGCTAAGGGGAATTGCCATTTGCCAATCTAAAGCCAATACTGACCGGAAGCAGCAATCACACACGCAAGACTTCCAACTGAATTTCCGACAAGCACAGCCGGCTTTTGAACAATATCATCCAAAAAATCCAAAATCAACTGTTTGAGAAACATGCTTGTAAGTGTAAGCATCCAAAGAATCGTGATATTGATCAGATGAAAATGGATATAAAAGGAGGTAAGGTACCTGAGCCCAGCCTTCCATTGTGTACGAAAAACCTGGTGGCTTCTCGGATGCACCAAATCCAAGCAAGTCAAGAGCATATACTGTATAATTCTCTGACAATACTCCAATATTCCTGAAGTCCAGTGGAAAGAGCTTAAAAATAAATCTACTGGCACAGCACATTTGACTCCTGGAGTTATTATAATGCAGTATTGAAATATAGAGTATTAATATTTACAAAGAACTACTTTCAGAAATCTCTATGTTGCCACAGTAAATTGAACCTCGAAACAACAACAGACTGGTTTAAATGAGTCAGCGACGATTTGAATGAATTTTGAAGTTCGTAAACTCCCTAGCACAACCAGATGAAATGCGTGTAAGCTAATGCCTTTTGCACTCATTAGCATGTTCTTCTCGTTTTCGAATATGATCAAGAAGAGAAAAGATACCCGATTCTTAAATTACTTAACTTTTATATATCAGATTTTATCAATTTTAAACATTGGAAAAATCAAGTAATCGAGAAAATCTGCAGCAAGGAAGTAATAGAGAAAAAGATGGGATTTTTAACTTTTTTTTTTACTCTCCCGACCTGCGCCAGTGGCCGATGGAGGCGCCGAAGCCATGGATGAGGAGGAGAGGAGGGCCCGCGCCTCTCACGAGGTAGTTGACATCGAACTCCTTCCACTTCCAGGTGGCGCAGGATCCGAGAATCTCCTTCAGGTCCCCGCTCCCACCGGCTGGCGCCTCGACAAGGCCGGCTCCGCTCCCCGAGACGGCCTCGAGAGGGCGGGTGCGGCTCAGACTGCCTCGCGAGGTAACAATGTGAAAAGAAGCAGGGGATGAGGCGGTGAAGGGAGGAAGAAGACGAGAGTAGGGAGATGAAGGCGGAGAGGAAGAGGAGGAAAGGGTTGGGAGAAGAGCGAGAGCCATCGCCAAGCTCTCGTCTTGCTCTCCTCTCCACAAATCTGGCGATGAGTTTAGGGCCATTTACCCATAAATTATTCCAAAAAAAATGTTTAATATTAAATTCTTTTTAATTTACTTATAATCATGTTTACGAACCTTTTAAATATTCTGTATATATATATTCACTGGTTCGGCCATCCAAATCCCGTGATCCTCCTCCTCCTCCTCCTCCTATCGGTTCTTAGCCCAGCAGCCTACCTCCGACCGCCAGACTCCCTTCCGCACCACCACCAAGCTTCGGCCCTCCGCCGTGTCGCGGCACCGGTGCGCCGGAAGGGGCTTCGAGGTTTGGGTTAATTTTGACGGAGCTTGGGTTATTTTTACGGTTCATGATTTGAGCACTTGGAGTGGAGTGAGGCCGTATGAACCGGTTCGAAGCCGATTGTGAACCAACTCGGGTTCAGTTTGTTAAGTTTCTCTGGGCCGGAATAAGCGGGTCACGTGATATCAAACCCTAGACAAAAAAGACCACCACTGCCACAAAGTCTCTCTGGCGCCGTCGCAACTCCTCTGGCGTTTCCGCTGGAAACCGACTCCTTGGTTCAAATTCTGGAATTTAATTGTGTATAGGTGCGTTTTGTTCTACAATTTTTTTTTATGTTTCAGAATTGTTCTTCCCTGTGTTTGAGATACTCTGTAATTGTTCGATTTGATTTGTGGTACTTAAAAATGGCCATTTTACTGATGCACATGTTGAATGTTGCCTGTGGTCAATGTTGATTGCTTGTATTTCTGATACAATCCTTGGTGAGGAAATTTGACGACAGTTCTATCCTTTTCTATCATCGGCCATGTTGTGTCTTATCTTATGCACTGCTTGCTGAAAATTTTGAGGAGGAAAAAATTCACTTCTTGGCGATACGATATTTTTATTTACTATTGAACAGTAATTTGTGCTAAAAAGCAGGTAGCTTTTGTAATTGTATATTAGACCAAGCAAAAGAATTCTCCTTTTCCTAAGCTCACTGGGGTTATTTTTGCCCTTTTTTTCTTCTGGTTAGATTTGTTAAGCAAACTTATTATGTACAGTATTTGTTTCAATAAGTTAACTACCATGACATGCAGTAGCGCTAAATGTGTATTAGTTATCAATAGTTATGCTATTGTATTGGCTTCTTTGTTCTTTGACTTGGAAATTTCTTGCATTTCGATTGAATTGCAAAGGGTGAAAAAATACTCAGTTGTCTCAAAGTTTAACATTTTACAACCCTGCTGCTATATGTAGAGAAATGACTTCGAGTGCAGAGGAAGGTAGGAGCTTTGCTAGGAGGGACCAACTACTTAAGATACAGTCAGAGGTGCAAAAGCGATGGGAAGAACACAAGGTTTTTGAGGCAGATGCAGGCAGTAAACCACCTAAGGAGGGCGAGAAGTTCTTTGGAAATTTCCCATACCCGTACATGAATGGCATGCTGCATTTAGGTCATGCCTTTTCACTATCAAAACTTGAATTTGGTGCTGCTTACCACAGGTTATGTGGTCGTAACGTGCTTTTGCCGTTCGCTTTTCACTGCACTGGAATGCCTATCAAGGCGTCTGCTGACAAGCTTGCACGAGAGGTTCAATTATATGGGAATCCTCCTGTTTTCCCTTCTTTAGAAGAGGATTCTAATGCAGAAGATATTGAGGAGGCCAAACCTGAAAATGACAATGCTGCCGCCCCTGATAAATTTAAGAGCAAGAAGTCCAAGGCTGCTGCAAAATCAGGTGGATATAAGTCTCAGTGGGAAATTATGCAGTCTCTTGGTTTGTCAAATGCAGAAATTGCTAAGTTCCAAGATCCATATTGTTGGTTAAGCTATTTTCCTCCTCTAGCTAAAGAAGATTTAATAGCTTTCGGCTTGGGCTGTGACTGGAGGCGTTCTTTTATTACGACAGACATGAACCCCTACTATGACTCCTTTGTCAGATGGCAAATGAGGAAGTTGAAAAGCTTAGGAAAGATTGTGAAGGATATGAGGTATACAATATACTCTCCATTGGATGGCCAACCATGTGCAGATCATGATCGAGCTTCTGGTGAGGGTGTTCAGCCACAAGATTATGTTCTGATCAAGATGGAAGTCCTTCCTCCTTTTACATCAAAGTTCAAAATTTTGGAAGGAAAGAAGGTATACCTAGCAGCTGCAACATTGAGACCTGAGACAATGTATGGGCAAACAAATGCATGGGTGCTTCCAGATGGCAAATATGGGGCTTTTGAGATCAATGAAAATGATGTTTTTATTGTAACACAACGTGCTGCTTTGAATCTTGCGTATCAAAAGCTGTCACGAGTTCCAGAGAAGCCAACTTGTTTGCTTGAGCTATCTGGTCATGATCTTATTGGTTTGCCCTTGAGGTCTCCTCTTGCTTTTAATGAAATTATATACTCACTTCCCATGCTTACAATCTTAACTGATAAAGGTACAGGGATTGTTACAAGTGTCCCTAGTGATTCACCTGATGACTATATGGCTTTACAAGATTTGAAATCAAAACCTGCTTTGAGATCCAAGTTTGGGGTTAAAGATGAGTGGGTTCTTCCTTATGAGGTCATACCAATTATTAATATTCCAGAATTTGGAGATAAGTCTGCTGAGAAAGTATGTCTTGATCTTAAGATCAAGAGTCAGAATGACAAAGATAAACTTGCAGAGGCAAAAAAGTTAACCTATTTGAAAGGATTTACTGATGGTATAATGCTGGTAGATGACTTTAAAGGAATGAAGGTCCAGGAAGCAAAGCCTATGATTAGGAATAAACTGCTAGAATCAGAAGATGCAGTGATGTACAGTGAACCTGAGAAAAAAGTCATGTCCAGATCAGGTGATGAGTGTGTTGTGGCTCTCACAGATCAATGGTACATTACCTATGGTGAGGCTGAGTGGAAGGCTAAAGCAGAGGATTGTTTGGCCAAGATGAACCTGTACTGTAAAGAAGCAAGAAATGGTTTTGAGCATACACTAAGTTGGCTTAATCAGTGGGCATGTTCCAGGTCTTTTGGACTTGGTACACGTCTTCCTTGGGATGAGCAATTTCTAGTCGAATCACTTTCAGATTCAACACTCTACATGGCCTTCTATACTGTTGCTCATCTATTGCAACGCGGTGACATGTATGGATCTGATCATTCTTCTGTGAAGCCAGATCAAATGACTGATGATGTCTGGGATTATATCTTTTGTGGAGGTCCTCAGCCAAAATCAGATGTCCCTGTGGTTCTTCTTAACAAGATGAAGCAAGAATTTGACTATTGGTACCCATTTGATATTCGTATATCTGGTAAAGACCTTATTCAAAACCACCTCACTTTCAGTATCTATAACCATACTGCACTGTTGTCTGAATGTCATTGGCCTCGTGGATTCCGATGCAACGGACACCTTATGCTGAACTCTGAAAAGATGTCCAAGTCAACTGGAAATTTTAGGACTCTTCGTCAGGCAATAGAGGAATTCTCCTCTGATGCTACGAGGTTTTCCCTTGCAGATGCTGGGGATGGAATGGATGATGCAAATTTTGTTTTTGAAACATCAAATGCTGCGATATTAAGGCTTACTAAGGAAATTGCTTGGATGGAAGAAGTATTGGCTTCTGAGTCTACTTTACGTGCTGATCCACCCAATACTTATGCTGATTTTGTATTTGCCAATGAAATAAATATTGCAGTCAAATCGACTGAACAGAACTACAACAAATTTATGTTCCGAGAAGCTCTTAAGACAGGTTTCTATGACCTGCAAGCTGCTAGGGATGAATATAGGCTGTCTTGTGGGCCAGTAGGTATGAACCGTGACTTGTTGTGGTGCTTCATGGATGTTCAAACTAGGCTCATTACTCCAATTTGTCCACACTATGCTGAACATGTTTGGCATAAGATTCTAAAGAATGATGGTTTTATTGTAAATGCTGGCTGGCCTTTGTCTGACGCACCTGATCTTACTCTAAAGATTGCTAACAAGTACTTGCAAGACACAATAGTATTAATGAGGAAGTTGCTCCAAAAGCAAACATCTAGTTCGAAGAAGACTAAAAAGGGTGTTGTAATTTCTGCAACAGAAGAAAACAAATTAACAGTGGGTCTTGTATATGTCAATGAGCAATTTGATGGGTGGAAAGAAGAATGTTTGAGGATACTCACAAGCAAATATGATGCTGAGAAACAAATTTTTGCACCTGATCAAGAGATACTTGAAGCATTAAAACAGAGTGTTGTTGGGCAGGGTGCAAACTTTAAGCAAATCCAGAAGCTTTGCATGCCTTTTCTTAAGTTCAAGAAGGATGAAACTTTATCAATTGGTCCACAGGCTCTGGATCTTAAACTGCCTTTTGGTGAAATTCAGGTTCTTCAAGAGAATTGTGACTTGATAAAGAGACAACTTGGTCTTGATTGTATTGAAATCCTGTCTGCAACTGATGATGCTGCACGAAGCAGAGCTGGTTCATACAACTCATTGCTAAATCAGAATCCACCTTCACCTGGCAATCCTGTTGCTATCTTTTTGAGCAAATTAGAGTATTCTACTGCAGAACTTCAAATTGAAGCATAAAGGAATGTTTTGGAAATTTTGTTAGGAAAGACTGCTAAAGGTTAGACGTTACTTTAATGAATAATCTAGAACCTAATTTTCTTGCTATTCATGACATTAAAGGAAGTTAAATTTATCTTCTATTTTTAACATTTGATGGCATACATGTTTAGTCTTTAACGTTTCATTTTTCTTGTTGAACTTGTTGATCTGGTGGTATTTCTGGGGTGTATTCTTTCTAAATGTTTAGTTATATTTTTGTCAGAAAAAATTTATTCACGAGGTTTTCAATTCTTATTCTGAAATAGGGGATTATTACCCACACGCGTCGCCCGTGGGCGACTATCTCACGGAAGGCGCCTTTAGTCGTGAGGGTCGCCCAGGGTAATAAACCCATTCTGAAATACAACTATCATTGTATTGCATCATGTGATTCAAATTTTGCTTTACAGTTGTGTTTATCGATTTGGATACAGAAACATACAAGAAATGTTTCATTGATAGTCTTATGGATTCAAATGGAAATAAAGCAAGCCAACAATAGCACAATCAATACTCCGAGAATGGTTTTTATTCAGTGATTGCATTGCAACGAAAGTGTACAGGGATAATTTGTTTCTTTTCAACTTTGTATACTAACTTATTTCTTTTATATTTCATGCAGCTTTCAGCCCGAAATGGACAGTTTGTCTGCAGTATTTTCATAATTTTTGCACCTTCTCATGCTGCGACCAGCTAAATTTCCCCCCAGTTACAGTGCATCTTCATATTCTCTGAATTAATTTATTTTCACATTCGCAGGCTTAAATTCTGAGTGGAAACTGATAATAAGTTAGTGTTGTGCTTTTGTCTGTATTGATTTCTATGCAAGAAACTTCTCAGAAACAATGATGCTTTTTTCTTAGTTTGAAACTTGTTGAGCTTGTGCCATATGTAAGATGATAGCCCGGCTGTGTAGGCTCGTGTAGCATTGGACCTTATGCTTTTACTTGTGATTATAATGAATGATTTAGGAAATGTTGTTTGAAATTTTCTGTATGGAAAGACTTGTGAAACAGAAGTTATTGTTCTTGAATTATGCAAGCACTTTCAAATGAGTCCTGCCTATGAAACTCATACGTGGGTATTCCTTCATCTAAAAATGTATTATGATTGAGTTAATTTCAGATTGGTATTCATTATTCTATGTTTTTTTCCCAATTTAAACTTGAAGTATGCTCTCTTAATTTGCTACCTGCTGTTATTTTGTGATTGTCATTTTAGTTCGATCTTCTTTTTATTATAGAAATTACGCTTTAATTTACAGGACCTTTTGTTCTGATTCTTGTTTCTAACCTTCTTTCTTCTTAGGTAAACAAGCTAGGGATTATAATTCTTAAGGTCCCTAACTTTGGGTTTTATTTAAATCTAAGCTTAGAATCATATGCAATTCTTCAAAATGATAAATGGATATTGCGCCATACCACCTAAAAAGGTTATAACACTCATCCATCCAAGGCTCTTTCGGTAGATCTCATGCTATCTGACAGAAATAAATCGCATATAATAATATGTGAGCATCTATGATTTAGCAAAATCTAATCATATTTAAAATTGAACACTGATTTTAAAACTTTTACACCATGTTTGGTATGGTTGTAAGTGATGGAATTGAATTGAATTCTATTAGAAATTGAATTTCATCATGAATTGAATTGAATTACTTGCTTTGGTATGAGTTAGTAGATAACAGAATTAAATTGAATTCTTTACTTTGGTATGAGTTAGTAGATAACACAATTGAAGTGAATTCTTATAATTTTACCATTTTATCCTTCTTCCATAAAACTTAATGGTTACATTGAGCTTTTATGCAAATTGTATCTCAATAGTGATTATGTCAATGGTTGAGAATCTTGGCAATTCAACAAT
This sequence comes from Kaempferia elegans, assembly GCA_037974815.1. Classification (NCBI taxonomy): domain Eukaryota; kingdom Viridiplantae; phylum Streptophyta; class Magnoliopsida; order Zingiberales; family Zingiberaceae; genus Kaempferia; species Kaempferia elegans. The sequence continues at coordinate 1,487,091 of JBBPFQ010000133.1, read as the reverse complement.
AAAAAATATGACAATTTTTTTCTTGATAAATTAAAATATTATTTGAAATGTGCCAATCGATCAGCTGATCGATTCGCACACTGCCAATCGATCAAGTGACAGTTTATCGACGACGGCCGTGGAGGAGAGGGCGGCAGGGCAGTGGAGTGATGTTCTGCCGAGAGAGGAGAGGGAGGAGGAGAGGGCGGCCGAGAGAGGAGAGGGCCGAGAGAGGAGGAGAGGGTTGCGAAGGTGGCTGCGCGATCGCGAGGAGAGGGTTGCGCGAGAGAGGAGTGATCGCGAGAGGAGGTGCGCGAGGGTTTAAGGGAGAAAAGGGCAAAGGCGTAATTTGACAAGAGAGGAGTAGCGGCAGCGTGAATTCCTTCGGCAAATCGGACCAAAAGGGCTCGGATTTACTTTGAGTGAATAGCAGGGAATTGGAATTCAATTCCTTCCCGAATTTTAACTGGAAATTGATACCAAACGGTGGAATTGAATTCCAATTCTCGATGGAATTCAATTCCACCCCGTACCAAACAGGCTGTTAAGTTAATTCTTAATCTGCGGGCTGGAAGAGGACCTTGGTGATGTGGCCGTTGAGAGCATCCTCTGAGCAGTGAGCAGCGTAGTAGAAGCTCTTTGCCACAAGAAGACATGTCCGCTTGGTTTGCTGCAAGTCGAGGCCTTGTTCCTCTGAAGAAGTACCCTGGAGAACACACTGAACTAGTTCTTGCATCTTCTTCTCTAGTGTCTCCTTGTCCACGCTCTGAGAGGATTAGAGCAGGAATTGTTATTCGAATTGTCATAGAGTTGTTTGAGGATTGCCTGGAAAAGGAAATGTACCTTAGTGTCAAGGTTTTGTTGCAAAACTTGAGCACTGATGGAGGATAGGATGTCAAAGTGTGGTTGAGTTAGAGTTAAGTTGAAACGCCCTCCACAAGCCTCGATGGTCCACACTAGTAGCAACCCGGTGCCTTGCTCCTCGCTCTTCCATGTCGACAACCACACATTCCACTGCCAAAATGATCCAAATAGGTTCAAAGTAGTTCTAGATGTAAAACAGTGGTTCGAAGCGTGCAATAGAGAGCATTAGAGCCTTACGGCCTCAAGTAAGCAGTAGTGCATTCGTGTTCGATCAGATTCCGCACCCAATAACACAAGGTCATTGACCAGTTGCTGGAGCAACTCAGCCAGCCACTCTCCCTTCTCTCTCTTGCCTTCCCTGTATTAACATCACATTAACCAGCAAGATTAATCAACTTGAAACTATGAGCAAGAAGATATTCCTTCTGGGTCTTAACAGATGATTTCATTCTAGTTAACACACGTCCTAACAAGCATAATATGAGATTAGATCATATGGATTTGAGCTTAAAATAAGATGATCAAGGACAACAATAAGATGATTATATATTTAGCTAATTCAGTAATTGCAGTAAGCAGAGGTACACTTGATCTTAGTTGAAACCAAACATTGTGCATTTCCCACATTGTAAGCTGATATGGATGCCAATTTTCAGGAGTTTTGAGATATGGATTCAGGTTTGAATGAGATAGTGTCTAGGACTGACCTGCTAGTGCTATGTTCATTGTTGTAGCTGTCACCAGCATGGAGGAAGTTCTGTATCAGTGCTTGTCTCATAGTTTCAGTGCATGAATCACTACCAAAGTAGGCTGAGACAGCCTTTGAGAAAACCAGGGTCCGAACCCAACCCAACCTCTCAGTCTTGCGTTCGGGTTCGAATATGCAAGAGGCTGCTAGGAAGTAGTCCTCCAACAGGGTTCTTCTGCTCACACCATGCCATCGAAGGCCCGCCTCCTCGTACCACCTTAAGTCGAACCACACAATTGAAACTTGAATAGGTTGAATACTTGTATCAAACTGTAGGTTTATAAATATAGAACCAATGAGGTATCAATTTGAATAAGGAATATTTGACACACTTTTGAAGATAGAGCCACTCCAGCTGATGGTGAGCTTGGCAATGGTTAAAGTCCAACTTAGCCAACTCCAAATACAAATCATTGTTAACCAGAGGCATCCTGTCATATCACTCTTTCAGTTAATCATTCAAGTAAGTAAACAACCGATAATTCCGATATAAAAGTCGAATTGAAACTAGAAAACAAGTTTAGTAAATAGATAGCTTAATGTAACGAACTGTGATCAGTACATAAGCTTACCTGTAGAGACTCTTGCCAATCCAAATATCACTTCCCCCTCCATACTGCTCCAAGTAGAGTCTTGCCTCGACACGAGGCAGGCTCGCGTACCAGGGGAAATCCAGAGCATACTCCACCTGTTCCGTCGATCAAACGACGACATGGAACTAATTCGACACTGAGTAACTAATAAAATTTATCTGTTTTAGTAAGCCAATTACCTCCCCGGGCAAATCCTTGGTGATGATCCATTTGTCGAGCAGCTGGTGTGCAGCTTGTTTCTCTCGCAAGAAGGCATAGGAGAAGCTCTTAGCTCGCTCCAATATCTCTTCCCCGGGGAAGGCCACTTGCGCCGCCCTGTTCAGGTTGTAAATCCCCGTCACTGCCTGGCTTGACTGCCTTGCGAAGCACACAAATTATTTACCAGGGGTAACACTGTATTATTTACCACGAGACACTTATTCTCTTTATCCTCTTGACAGATTTAATTTTTAATTTTTTTTTTATTTTTCCTCTGTCATTACTCTTATACATGTAAATTATCTTATCCTCCCTTTTTCTATTCTCATTCCTCTCTTTTGCATACATACATACATAATGTAAATCTAATATAAAAATCATATTAGACCCACAGTATTTAAGAATTAGATGATTCATTCGTTAACATTTTAAACCCTGAGAAGATAGAATAAGCAATGAGGATACTGTTAGACTTCTTGCAACCTGAGAAATTCACATGATCTAAAATGGTTACAATCTGAGGTATCTTGGTCAATCAATAGATTTTGATCAAAATATACTAATGGACTTAGATAAGTCCAATTGGATCCATTCCAGGTTCTGTGAATTTCTTAGCCTGTAAGGAGTCCAACAATATCTTTCATTACTTATTTTGGTTTTTTCAGAGGTGTTAAAATATTGTCGAAAAAATCAGTCCAATGTGAATTTGATATGAACTGTGGGCTTGATATGGTGTATATTAGGCCCGTGTTAGGTCTGATACGATTCCATATCAAGTCCAACACCCACATTGGGATTTGTTACTTGATTGTTCCATTAACATTTTAATACTTCCAGAGAGCTCAAAAAAAGCAATGGATTACACTGCTTGAGTCCTTGCCACCTTATAAATCCAATGACCTGAAATGAATCCAATTGGATATGTTTAGGTTCATAATTGACTTTCGATTAAAATCCATTGATAAACTTAGACATGTCTGACTGGACATATTTCAGATCATGTGGATTTATAAAGTTGCAAGGAATCAAATTGTATTATCCATTGCTTATTTTGAATTATCAGGAGGTGTTAGAATTAATGGAAGAATTAGCTAAAAATTCCAATGTGGGCATGATATACACCATATTAGGCCTACGGATCATATCAAGTTCACGTTGGGTTGATTATTACAATAATATCTTAACACCTCTAGAGAAGTTAAAATAAGTAATGGATAACACTGTTTGATTCTTTAAAATCTCATAAATTCATAATACCTGAAAATGTGCACAATTGGACATGCCTAGATCCATCAGTGGATTTTGATCAAAATCCACTGATGGACATAGACATGTCGTATTGGACTCATTTCAGGTCGTATGGATTTATGAAATTGCAAGGAGTCAAATGGCGCTATCAATTGCTTATTTCGATTTCTTTACAGGTGTTAAAATGTTAATGGAACAATCAGTTAAAAAATCCCAACGAGAGCATGATGTAAATCATATCAAGCCCATATTTGGCCTAATATGAAGTCATATCAGGTCCAATATGAGCATAATATACATCATATCAAGTTCAATTTGGACGTATTCTTCTGATAATATTTTAACATTTCTGAATAAGCTAAAATAAACAATGGACGGCACCGTTAGAATCCTTGTAGCCTAAAAAATCCACGAGACCTAGAATGAGTTTAATTTAATGTCTCTAGGTCGATCAGTGAATTTTAGTCAAAATCTACTAATTGACCCAGAGACCTCATATTGCAACTATTTCAGGTTTTGTAGATTTTTGAGACTAAAAGAGTCCAATGGTGCCCTCCATTGTTTATTTAAGCTTCTCCTGAGATTAAAACATTATTAAACGAATCAGCTAAGCCCTAAAACCGTAAGCTTAATATGATTTTCATATCAAGTCTATGTTATACATGTGGCAAAAGGTGATTCGCTCGCCCCTAACGCCCCCGCCAACCCTTCCCTAGGCCAACACGGAGGAGGTAAATCACGGGCGGCGACTAGCCATTAGTACAAATGGTTAAGACATGGGGGAGGTATATGCTCTAACGCGTCGAGTTTCGACCTCTAGACCTCATGTGGCAACCTTCCATGTCTTAATCATCGCACCGCCCCGAGGGGATGTTATACATTGGTGGCAACACCTCACGCACTAGCCAACAGTCCATACCGTGGGGACAAGTGGGGAGGGGTTGTTATACATTGGTGGCAAAAGGCGATTCGCTCGCTCCCAGCGCCTCCGCCAACCCGTCCCAGGACAACACAAAGGAGGTAAATCACGGGGGCTACTAGCCCGAAGGCACAGTAACAAACTTCTGACGTGCATATGGCTCATGGGAGGTATGACTGAGAACTTATCGCCCAGCAGTTGCCTTTTAGAGGGCCAAATAAAACTGAGTCTACCTCTTAAAGAGAAAAATAGTTTACTTTTGACAAGTATAAAAATAGTCTACCGCAGCATGAGAAGCTCAAAGAAACAACTCATTCTAAGAATCAAATGGGCAAAAAAGAAAGCAAGCAGCAACAGTTTAAAGCAAACATTACATCCTTCTCT
>JBBPFQ010000133.1:1295000-1308045 GCA_037974815.1 Kaempferia elegans | reverse complement strand
TTCAAAGTATAATCAATAAAAAGAATAATCGTAGATAATAAATATTAGCCTTGTAGGGAAAATAATTCATAGATACATTTTCATTCTATTTAACTTCATTTCCACGGAAAAAAATAATTATATTTGCAAAACTGATTAATTAGGATTTCTAAAAACTAATGATTATTTTAATCATTTGCCTTTAAACATGGTGATCTTGTTGGTCATTCTTAAATTAATCAATTGATTAAATTGCTAATCAAATATTTTCAAATAATCGTTGAATTCTCCGGTCTAATCTTGTGTCAATTTGGTAGATTATACACTGCTTTTTAGTTAAGATTTTAACTATAAGTTCATACTTTTAATTGGATTATACCATTAAGTTAAATGAAAAATTAAAAATGAACTAATTTTAAATGTTGACGGATATAAATGAGTATTTAAAATTTATATTTATTAAAATATTATTTTTTTATTAAAATATTAATTAAAAAAAACACAAACAAAATCATTGCTAAAACTTGCTTGTGCACAGTCGCGCATTGTGCGGCGCGCAAACTATTAGCTTTGATATATATATATATATAGTGTTCAACTTGACAAGATCTTATTTACGTTAGTTCAATATATACTAGATCAATTAAATGAACTAATTTAAACAACTCGTTTAACTAAATAAACAAATTTAAATACATATGTGTTCAGTTCGTTAATATTTATGAATAATATTTGTAAACTATGTTCATTAATAAAACTCTTATTAACTTGTTAAATAAATAAAAAAAACTTTCAAAATGAATAAATAGTATTCTCAAGCTCAACAACTAACCACACAAGCTTAAAATATAAAATTTCAAACAATTAAATAAGTTTGAATTGAGACTTATATATATAATATTTAAGTAAACCAAGTTCAAGCAAGTTCAAAGTCATAAAAAAAGAAACCAAACTAAATTTAAATAATTATTTTAATGACTTGATTCATTTTGAACTTGGCTTGGTTTAGTTACATTATTAAACAAGTTTGAGCACCCTAAAATTTAGCTCAACTCAGTTTGTTTACAACCATAATTCAAACTCATATACGAGTTTGATATGTTTCTCAACTCTACTATTGAGATGACTTGGGGCGCCTGGAATCACTGGCCCTAAATGAAACGGGACTCCCTAGTAATTCTAGGATCCCTGAGTCATCTCAGTCGTGGATGAGTGGCATGGAGAACGAATATATATATATATATTATCAACTGCCTTAGTTTGATTCAAAATGTAAAAAAAATAATAATAATAAAATACTCATACTGAGAGATTTATATGATTTTTAAATTAGATATGTATTAACAAAAAACATACCAAAAATTAAGATAGGAGTACAATATCAGAAGGGTATGATTAGGCAGCCTTCTCCTTGCCCTTTTAGGCTTTATAATTAGGCAGCCTTCGCATTAGAAAAATAATCCGTAGGAAAATAAATAAATTACCACTCTTATGAACTATTGCATAGGGATACTTATGCATCAACTAGGCATCAGAAAACCAAACACGTCAGGCACGCATAACGACCTTGTAACCCCAAGGAATGGAAGCTTTTCATAAACCAGCGTAGAAGCTCTAAACTAATATATACAATCAAAACCCACTCGCATGGACACTCTGCTGTACAATATTATACCATCTTTATTACTAAGAGATACAACATGCTAGAGTTCTCAGTCCTCACCCTGAATATAACTAAACAAATGTGCGATGTTAAGAGATGCTGCATGGGCAACGAAGAGAAATGCATGCACCATCAGCTGTTAGAATATTCTTGTAGTTATTCTCCTTGAACCCTAGATAACAAAATGCTCGTGTTAGCGTGTCAATTTAACAGTATTAGGACCAACTGATATTGTATGGCGAGCGAATCAACTCACACAAGAGGGATAATTGCAGCATCTCTTGAATGAAACAAGTTGCTGATATTATGTGCTTTAGCTTCTTCCATATCACTGCCATAAGTTGAAATTAACATTCTCTGCATGAGGTTATTGTAAGAAAGTTCATAAGTCTGCAAGTTAGTAACAAGCCTAAAAATCTCAAAACATGCGACCTTGTCAAGACAAATTTAGGCACACAGTAATTTCAAAATAGCAAGTGACCTGTGTTCATGATAAAAGGAGGAATAAATTTTGGTTGCAATCATTTACAATAAACCAGAGTCAAATAATGCAAACACAAGTCCAAAAAAAATACGGAGGGCTATCTAGAAAATAATTTGTAATTCTTTAGACGTTCAAATAAATGGATGACCACAACGAATAAATTTTTTGCGAGCCATACAAGACCACCTTAAAATGTGAACACACCAGTGTCAAATAATGTTGTATCTTCTAAGGAAATATCATTGCACAAACATCAAGTCAATTGTTCATTATTATTGCCAGACAAATCATTCTGCCAAAGTTGAGCTAACTATAAAGATTGCTACATGAACTGACAGCCACTAAACTTCCAGCTAGCTTTCAGTTTTGAAAGTCAAATACTCCACTATTCATCTGGAATAGAACAATAAATGTTGAGGGAAATTTCTACTGATTATCCATGTGACCATCGCCATCATATCCTTCGCATGCAATTCACATGCTTAACAGATGTTCAACAAGATTTGGTTGAAAGTGTGGTGGTAAATCCTAATTCAGAAGAGACATGCAAACACATCCAAATCAGTAATAGGCAAAGGCCATCCAACTATTAGATTCCAAGTCCAACAAACCCAGGAACAGCAAGATCAGATAGTTTCTAACAAGAAACAATCAGGTTTTACAGATTCCAAGCACAATATCAGAAGTCAATTGGAGCTGAGTTCAGCTAATGATTTAATACATTAAATCTAGCCTTATTCAGTTTGTCTCGTATAACCAAATTTCAAGCCATTGAACTGTGGCTTCACATTGATTGTTGAAAGTTGACAGTTGACTTGAAATGAACACAATAAGCAAAAGAAAAACAAGACTACTAAATCTTCTGTTCTGGAGATAACCGTATGCATCAACAATGAGGAGAAGAAACAATTCCAATGGGAAAATCACAACGGAAGATACATTCCCTACCACAGAGCCACTTAAGAAGGCAACTTCAACCCAGCAAACTCATCTGTCCTACCAGGTATGTAGGAAGCACAAGCGCAAGATGGATATAACATCAGGAGAAGGTTGGCTTGTGTGATGGCAGAGTGATGTGATCATGAAATCAGTGGAGCCTTGTAAGTTACCTTTATAATGGAGTCATTCATGGGTTCATGCAATAAAGATTGATTATAGTTATTGTAATGAAGTCCTGTAGTTTGGTCAGATAATTCAACGTTTTCTATAGGAATAATCCAAGTTGTGGTCCGCTAGTTAAGCCCTATAGTTTGGTTGTCAAGTTGTAGGTGGCGGGGACAATGGTTCGAACAGAGTTTGTAGACAATATCGATACCAGCAATACAACAACCAAATCATTATATCTTGGACAACACAGCACAAGTAGGTGTTCCACACATTTGTGTGACAACGATTTTGCTAGAGGAGAGTTTTGGAGAATCAAGTACTTTACTGATTAGTGAGCAAATGAGCGAACAATTGACAAAAAAAAAACAATAGGGAGCTCATTTATAGAACATACAATAGCTCTGTCTCCTTAGATTTGGTGTAAGTTCACTTGTTTGCTAGAGGTACTAAAAAAAATAATAGCATGTGCACTGTTTATGTTATTGGACTGATTTATTTTTAAAAAATTAAAGGCCAAATTCTACATTACTTGGACATGTTACAAAAGAATGGGGCTGCAGCAAGCTCCATGCTGAACAACCTGTAGCATGATCCAAAGTGGGATTTTGAAAGGATCTAAGCATCAAATAATCACCACCTGGCCATTCCTACCAACCCTGACAGACTGAAACACCCTTCTTCTCGCACACAATCTTAAGCACACAAAATATGTATATTGAAAAAATGCCAATAGATCCATCTCACCCACATCAAGAGGCATTTTAGTAGGATAACAACTTCAACCCAATCAATGTCTCCACATTTCACATGTACGGATCAGTTGGTACCTGTTCCTACCCAGCTTGCTCAAGTCAGACTAATGGATTTTTTTTTCCCCAAAAAAAATGAATTTTAGTTGGTTCAGGAATGTCCAAGATACTCTCTTAGACAACCTGATCAGAGATACTAGTAGAATCCAAGGTAGTGAATTTTAGTTGGTTCGGGAATATCCAAGATACTCTCCTAAACAACCTTGGCTTGTGGTTGTTAACTGGCCCTTCTTTGTTGTGCTCTTCTATGCCTTAAAAGGTCAATGCTAAATTGGTGCCCAGAGGATTCTTTGGTCTATGTAGTTATCTGAAGACGATATGTACAAAAGACAAGGTGGATACACCAGTGGTATGACTTCCTCCCTTCTAGTACCAACAACACTATCCAACCTTGAAATCCTATTCCTTTTCCTGATAGTAGGACCAGTCACCAGTTTTCTATGATTCTGGCTTCTGCTAATGCTTATGTCAGTGTTAATAATTATACGGGTGTTAACATATAATTTTAGTCACACAGGGGGTATTAAATCATTATCCATTTAATTAATCTTATTGATAGGTGTAATTGTTCTTTTGACTAGATAATACAATTTTATCCCTCTCAACTCGGTGAGGAATTAGGAGAATTCTAGAATTCTTTACTAGGCGGTTACCATTTGAGAGGGAGGTTAAGATTTTGCATGGAGCAAACTCCACTATAACCCTGCACCACATCTCTCCAAAATCTCTCCTTGTCACTGGAGCATGCCATAGAATCGATGCACATATGTCACCCCTCCATCCTTAGCCACAGTAAATCATCCTTCCGTTTCTCCTTCTGTGTATATGCAGATCCACATCTATATGTTAAAATATCACCAACTCATGGAAGGGTCTAGAATTTACCAGAGCTTACTAGAACTTTCCACAAGCTTCTAGAGTGTTGTAAGTTTCTTTTGAAGACCTAGAAGAGTCTAGGTAATATTAGGAAAAGCCTAGAGAAGAAGAAAATATCTAAACATATGGCTTGAAAGATCTCTGTAGAATGTTTTGTGAAAATATCTAACCACCATCCACTCCTACAAATAGGGGTGATAGATGCCATAACAATGAAGAGACCAAACAAGAAACAAGAATCAAAAGAAGAAATAAATATGAGTGTGTGTGAGGTGTGTGAGTGGAGCTACTGTGTAAACAATCCAATTAGATCAATAAAGTTATTCAAATTTCAAAGTTTCGACTTTCCATTTTGCAACATTTGATAGTCATTCCAATTAGGGATGCAACAATTTCTCTACACCAAGGTTAGAAATTTAAGCAATAAAAGTGTTTCGATCTTTCACTAGAATGATATTGTTTTAGTATCGTGCAAGCATTCAGATATATGGACTCAGTGGTAAATTAGAGATAGAAGGAAAACAAACATAAAGAAAAAGAAAAATATAACACAACTATATAGTTTGTTTTCCATTTGAAATGCTAGAATTGACATTATCATGTACAGAGACAAACTAAAAAAAAAAATAACATTATCACAATTTAGCATGGGTATTGAGTGTTGATATTAAATGATATTTGTCGACACGAATAATACAACAATACATCATCTTGGTGCCAAGTAGTATTGAGTTTCAATAATTTATCGGAATGATAGGTTTTGACCATTTCTCTCGGGACAATATGAGATTTCTAACCATGCTCTACACAATCAAGGGTCATCCTCAATTAATCTCTCCTACTATGGTCACTGTTTCAACAATATTATAAAGTGGCAAGGACTCATCCTGGAGAAGATATTATCCGTGTATATTCTGGAATTGTGAAGTTAATTGGTCGGGACTAAGCCTAATTTGTACAGGCTAGGATCTTACTACATCATGATGTTCAATCTAGTCATCAATTAAAATAGCCACAGGACAAGAGGGAAGTTGATGATCCTGGCCCAATACAAATGTAACAAAGTGATGGTGACTGGATGATATAAAGGCTTCTAATCTAGCAAGTCAGATGTGCAAAAATTACAACTCACGTGAGTTCTAAACATGGTGAATAATGTCTTCCACATGATGAAGAAAAGTCTACCTTCTGTTGCATAACTTACAATTCTATGGAACTATATGGTTTTTGGTATTGGGGATGTGAAAGTATTTGACAACTAAGATTGAGGCACATGAATAACTGGCATGCATGTCTGTAGCACAGCAGTTATCCCAGATTACAAGTGATTGATGAACCAGTCTTTGGTGAAAGGTCTTCTCAAGTTGCAAGTGCCTAGAAATAGAAAAAGGGATTTGGCCTGTGAGATTCTTTTTCCATAACATGGTACCAAAGTAATGACTCTGATCCACATTGATTGTCTACATGTATGTCTCAGATCTATAAATTCTCTCTCATTGTTGCTCAGCATCGTCTCTCACTCAGATGACATCAACAAGAGCCGTCCATGAGGGATAACCACAAGCGTCATCCTAGTAAAGCCCATTAAGTGTTTGTTGATTGCTGTTGAACCTCTAGTAGCAATGCTCAATGAACTCTATGGCAACTGCATCGGGATCCATTGCCTCTGTCACTAAGGCATCTCTTTTTGGAGCATCCATGTTGAATATTCCCCATGTGAGCATCCTCACCACTGCCTCTCTGACCAAGCATCCCTGCGTGAGTGCCCCAACTGCCTCTCAACACAAGCGTCCACCCCTTTATGCTAGTTGATGAGAAGTAACAAAGGTCCTCATCTTCTTGGTCTTCTTCAGGGTCAAGACAGACTTCATGGCCTTGGCAACTTTCTCACCCTGTCCCTTCTCATTAGGTTTCATCTAAGTAACTTTTGGAATCATCTGATCTTTGAAAAAGTTACCCATGAAAATGAACTAGCACTGAGTCAACACTCTGTCAGCCAAGCGTTTACGCTCACCACCGTCTTCCTTAATGACGCCATTTATGAACACTTATAAATTTCCTCCTTGTTAAATAGCCTCTTCGCCATTGCTATGCTTGGAGAACCCAACAGAAGAAACATGCTACTAAGCTGAAGCTTTCCTTCCTTCCAAGGACTCCACGTTGGTGTCCTAATTCAGTCAATCCATTACTAAAATATTGGATTCAACCTCCACTAAACCATCACTGTCTAGTTGCACTGTTGTTATTGGAGCACTTAAAACTTGAGTTATTAGTGTTTTATCCCAATGGATTACCTTATTGGTTCATATAGAAATGTCTACTACTTTCTGCACACAATTAGATCGTCTTTATGGATTTGAGCCTTGAAGCCTCTCAATACATTTCTGGTGGCATATCGTCTTTCTCTATGATCACACCACCAGCTAATCTTATTAATGTCACTATAGATGATGAGTCTTAATCAGTTAAAGGCATTGGAACATTGGAAGTGTTTCTCTTTCATCCACTTTGCATCTGCTGCCAGTCTTTTATATTCCTGAATTTCCATTGACCTTATTGTCAATAAATTAAAATCCTCAAATTTGTTCTGGCGCATTAATGTAACCTTTATTTTCATTCAAGACTTGAGGACCGATAAAGTGTTTGGCTTAGGGCAGACCTGCTCACCAAAGCTTTGAGTGGTCCTGGGATCATGTGTATCTGTAATAAGTTAGTTTTCCATGATATATCTGAACCAACTAAAAAAGTGTTAGAAATGGAAATAGTAAAGGGATGAATATACAAATATTCTCCCAGGACCTATTTGTAATATAGCTTGGTGAATCATACAAGAAGAAAGCGAGAACAGGTATCCTACTGAATTCTTTTCCGTTACAAGATGATTGAGCTTGGTAATCAATCTATAAAAAATATAGATGTTAATTGGTGCAGTCCAAGATGATAATTATTTCTTTTGGCAGTTCAAATACGTAATTAGAAGATTGGTAACTAAGTTTTTGAGAGGTCCAGAAGTGAGTTCATTTATGACAAAAGCATAATTTACACTATATGTGCATTGGCTTGGATTCATTTATGACAAAAGTATTTACACTAAATGTGAATTGGTTTAAGAGGAAGGATTGAGGGCCTGATGGTAATAGATCACGGTTTACCAGTAATTTTCAAACTTAGGAAGATAAATGTAAAATAAGATACTATATATACAGAGAGATAGATACAGAGAGAGGATTGCGTTAGAAACAATGACCTAAAAAATTCGTACACAAAATGATTGAGATACCCATGAGGATATAAACAACCCAAATAACAAACTCAAATAAATCATAAGAAAATCCAGCTGAAAAAGATAAACAGATTTAATATGGGGATAAAATTATTATTTACAAGATTAGCATACTTACATGTTCTTCAAACTCTGGACAAGTCAAATTCAAAGCCAAGTTCCTCATCAGTATTAGTACCTGACATTAGTGGCAGGAACCATTAGTTCTTGTTTCTTCAGCTAAAGTTCAACCTATTCCCAATCCATGTGCTTAAATTTAAGTATCATGGAAAAAATTAGTTATACAAAGATAGTATCTTGCTAAAACATGTATTTAAACCGATGGTGTAGATTAATGAAACAATCTGTCAAGATGCTCATCCTATTTTTATGTATACAATTTCTCCTTGGTTGTTAATCCAAATTGACAAATATTTCAATTGGACTTCAAAAATAAGATTCTTCCATGTGGCAATTATTTTGAAGGGTTTGTGAGAGAAAAACTAATAGATGCATTGCTCAAGGAGGAAACTAAAATATGCAAACACAAAAAAAGTAATGATCATCTCAGACAAAGTTCTCATATGTCACTCACATAATGCCACCAAAATAGTAACGTTGAGGTTCATATTGACAAGATTCCTTTAACTGACATATATGCCTAAGTTATAATATAAGTTAAAGTATCTAGAAGAAACTAAGATTGCTATTGAAAATTTGATAAGTCCCATTATTTCCTTGAATGAAAGTCTCTTATAGTTCTAAAGATATATCTTTGTCCTGAAAGAAATATGTCACTGATCTTTTGCCTAAAAAAATAAGAAGAAGAAGAAGATTCGATCGGAAGCAAAGATGCTTGATCATTTAAATTATAAACTTTGCTCCAAATTTTGATAGAAAGATTGTCCCCATGATCGAAGGCGTGTGGAAAATCTCATTTGTGTTCAAAGCTTGTTTTTTTTTTTATCAAGTTGAGGCATAAGAACGATCAAATCACAAAAAGTTACCACAGTGACTACAAATCACAAAACAAGTTCTTCCAAAAGAAAATTTGTCAAAATATCCTACCTAAACCAGTCACATCGCTTATGTGGAGTTCTGGACCACATACATGACTACTTTGTAAAATTTATTTGGATGTTCAAAAACTTTATGAAAATTGACACTGCAAGAAACTTACAGTTTCAACATCAATTGGATCCATTGCTTTCAACTTTTGCAAATGCCCACTTGTGCTAGGATCAAACAAACTGCCAAGAAAGCCATACACCTGGGCGAAGTCTGGCATGACTTACCAAAATAAAAATAAAGGAAAGCAAGTAAGAAAGAGAAGAAGGAAAATAAAGAAATACGAAAAAACAAACAGCAGTTTAAAATAGTGTGGTTGATGATGAAATTAGGTTCTTAATTTGGACAGGTGACTAGAATATTATATAGGTGGAAGACAGCACTCACTGGGAAGAGATGTGACCAAATTTTCCTGATCAATTGCTTCACATGCAGACCATGTTCCAGGGCTCTCAGAGCTAGTACAGCTGGAATTGTTTGCTGTCAAAATTTCTGCACTTACTACACCATCTGCAAATTCAACTGAGCAATCAGAAGACAAATCAAAAAGGTCACAAGATAGCTGAAATCAAAACAGCAGACCTTTCTTAAGATGGCAGGCACTGACAGGCTGCTCTGATCTTTGAATCAAAGAAGAAACTGTCATGGTAGTGTGGTTCCTAGGCATGGATGTACTTTCTCTTGTAGAAGAAACCCCTGGATCAAGTGGACAGGATGCATAGATTACAGTTTTGGGTTCAGGTATCTGAGAAACTATTTTTGATCCAAAAAGATAAATTTCTTAGCTGCATCTTACAATTGAAAAAAAAAAAAAGAAAAAAAAAAGTACTATGAACTGTGCAAACCATTTTTAGCAGCTTTCTGAGGATATGGATGAACCGCCTTTCTCTTAGGTCGAGGCGGTGGCACATGCTCATTTGTACCATTCTTCTGAACTTTCAGAAAGTATTTTTGCGCATGGCTCCTTATCTATAAAGATAAGATTTAATATGTGAACGTCAATCAGCAAACACACCAAGTTACTGATGGTATCTGAATGTATATTGGCATGATGGTTATGAGAACAGATAAAATAAAATACAGATGAAATATAATGGACCATTCATGTGTCTGATGCAAATCATCTGCAAACTGCATAAACTTGCGAACGAACCATTACATGTGGTAAATAAAACATATTGTGCCTTCCTCCTATCCAAAAAAACAGAATATTCGAGAAAGAGATTCAGGTTTTTGTTTAGATAAAGTAGGCATCCAAAATCAGGCCTAAGGTCAAACTCATGGGAAAAAAACACAATCATACAACCAATTCCCATTTCCATTAGAAAGAAATTATGTAATTAACCAAAAAAATTCAAATAGATGAACATTGAAAACAACTATATTACCAAACTATAATATATACATAGTTACCTAAATCACTATCAGCCCATATTTAAAAAAAAAAAAAAAAACTTCAACCTACAAATTTGGATCCATAGAGACGAGAGCTAACACACAACCAAACCACCCACAGATGACACAAATGCATTTTACAAAGCACTTATGCTCACATAGACAGGCATCTACTGCTAACTTGCAATGTATACATCCTACAACATAGAATATATAATACTAAGTACGGAGGTGATTCAGGAGCTTACCTGGATCACTGTCTTTGACCCCACAAATGCTTCTATCTTTTTCCAATCTCGGTCAAAACTGCAATCAGCAAAAGACCATAAATCAATTATACACAAGAAAATTGCAACATTATTTATGTGTCAATGAACTATATCTGCAAACTAAGTCACGTGCATTCTTTAAGAATCAGAAAGTAGAAATTTCTACGGGCATGAGTAAATGACAGAAATCTATTTTTCTCATCTTATAATAGAGCAATAGTGCTTATTCCACTTTAAAAAATGAGGATCCATTTAGGCATAGAAAAAAATAGGTTTAAATTGTATTAACATACCACCACACTTATCAGTACAAAATTAGTGATGTTAAGCCTTGCGGGCTTTGAAGTAATCAATATAATCAATTGTGAAGATACATTTTAATTTAAATTTGACCTTAAAAAATTAACAAAAACAATTGCACGCCCGCAATCAATAGCACGTTTATGCATGGTAAATTGCAGTCAGCAGACCCTGCAGTACCAACAGAAAAGACCAAAGATCCACCATGCGAATCGAAAGAAAGCGTAACTAGGCGATTAAGTTATCGCCATTACAGAACGCAAATTACGCGGCCTAAAATAAGCAATATCCACAACCAATGAAAACTCAAATCCAAACATCACGAAGAAACCATACTATAACTAAGAACTAGTAAATCTGATAAAGCTAGCGCCAAAACCCAATCTTGCAATACAAGAATCGGAACACAGGGAAAACTCACAGCTGTAGGGCCTCAAGGAACTTGTCGTGATCCTGCTCGGTCCAACTCTCCCTCGACTTCGTAATTGTGTAGGCCTTTCGGGTCTTCTTCCCGAGGTCCTCCGACGAAGCCAGGTCATTACCGTCAACGGCCATCAATGAGGGCCGGTCAGGGCAATAGACGACACAAGGAGGCTCCCTTCCGCCTCCAGCTTCCATCGTGATGGCTTTGGCGAGCATCATGGAGAGAGAGTTCGATCGAGGCGAGAGTGGATAAGATCGAGGAGGAGACCGAGGAGGATGAGGCTTCGGCTGCCTTCGCGTCTCTTCCGTCCAAGTTGCCTTCTGGGTTAAAATAACAAAAAAAAAAACAAATGTATAAATTTGTGGTGGACTGACACTTGCGGAGCCAACGGAGTCAAACATAGGGGCACGGAACAAATTAGTCCCAGAAGTTACTCGCTTTGCGGATGGGCAGCGATGTGATGTGGGGTCACGCAGCATGGGGGTCTGATTGTGGGTACTGTCAATGAGTGGATCATAAGAGCAATGATATTTGAGGCGGTGAGTGAGAGTCACATGGAAACTCTATGCGCGGCATCCATCCGTGGTCCATAGTGCCTGTTTCATGCGGGTGTGGAATTTTCAACTTATTGCGTTATTCCAAGTGCGTATAAATTTGCCAGTTTTTTTTAATTAAAGATAAGTTCTTAATTTGGGTTTATTTAATTATCCTAATATATATACATATAGTTGATTAATAAATTTAATATTAATTTTTATTTTATTTGTATATTTAATAAGAAATTTATTGATAAAAATAATTTAAATTTTTTATTTATAGATAGCAATTATAATATTTGAGGAGATTAACAAATTAAATATGAACGTATTTAAATTTATTGATGTTGTCTAATAAATAATTTAATTATATATATATATATGGTTAACTATTAACATCTTATACTGCCCTATTGATAATATAGGACATGATTTAGTAGTAAGTACTTGAGATATTAGTGTCTACTAGTAGCTAGGAGGATTAAAATTCAGGACGATTTGGGACTACGTTATGGTTATGTATTTTTTTTATATAGATAATATTAATTTAAATTAAACTAATAAACATAAGATAATATATACATATCAAGTAGGACAAACAAGATAAAGGCCACATTAAAAAATACCCATGCTCAATACTTAATCCTATTTCTATTTTATTGTATGAGACGAGATGAACCGGCAAATCTGGATTTGACCGGAATGAATTACTTCTCGTGTATTAGGCGTGTTACATGCATGATTACTCCCGTTTAATTTTTCAATTTTATAAAATATTTTTAAAAATAATTTATATATGTATGATCCGGTCGGTAAATCAGGGAAGCCAGGTCAGCGTTAAAAGTCTAAGTCAAGTCAAGAAGCAGGCCAAGT
>JBBPFQ010000133.1:1277832-1292560 GCA_037974815.1 Kaempferia elegans | reverse complement strand
CCTCGGATGCTTCCTCATTCTTCACGTCTTGCCTTTACGATGTTTCCTTCAGCCTTGTCCTTATTGTCGGGTCTTCCGTTGCAAGCACAACCTTGACCTTGCCTTCTATCCTCCCCTATTTGTTTTGCGTCCTTCGTATACTTTCCCATCCTTCGTGCATTATCTTCAGGAGCTTCCTTCGGTCTTATCCTTGTTGTCGGGTCTTCATCTTACCAAGTCACACTTGGACTTATAGGGTCAAGTCTCAAGCTTGGACTTACACCGCTAAGACTACATTTGGATTTTCCTTTACATCTATCACTTATACACTCAATAGCATATCAAATACAGATACAAATCTTAACTTAAATTTTTTACCTAAATATTAAAACCTAAAAATACAATAATTATTCCAATAAAATATATTCCTCATAATTTATCCCTTTACTTTTGACTCCAAACTGATATTAATTGATTGCGTTGCTGGCAATGCTACACCCCCATTTTGTGGATTATCACAAGGTACTTGCATTCAGGTGGAAACCAAGCGGAAATGGGGTGCAGACCCACGATGGCTAGCTTGAAAGTGGAAACAGACTGATAGTGCGTGCCATATTCCTTTCTCATTATTTGTCAGAACGTATTGTTGTTGTTCGATTGAATGTTTGACCTCATTCCAGGAATAGTTCATCATCTCATTTTTCATCAGCCAAGCAAGGTGCACATTGATACTATTATATGCATGCCTTTTCTATTTAGCCATTTGGGGATGCATTTTGCATGAAAAAAAGTCATTCATTCATCTACAGTTTGTTTTTTCTTAAGAAGGTTAATATGTCTGTCATTCGTGTTTGCAAAGTGTGGGGGTGAATATGCATGCATGGGGATGCATGCAAAAGTACATGTGCTCATGTCCGCGTGCGCATGTTTAATTTATCTCTGGGCACAAATATAAAATCTCAACATAGAGAGCATCATAATACAATTAATTATATTTGTTCTACTTAAAGATGTTACCCCATTATTCTCGATCGTCACCTCATACACTGTTTTAAAGTCAATCTACTATTCTACTGTTCGCGATAGAAGCTGAAGCTAAACCATATCGATAGTGGAGCAAAAAACACCATTGTCAAATTTTCTACGCATCTTCTTTCCCGAATGGCCGCATCCCTTCCACTGGAAAAAGGTGGTCGGAAAAGTAAGAACTGCCTAATCTTCACAGTGCCACGTAAAGCTATCATTATATCACGAATCTTTCAGCGGAGGGAGAAGTGGGCCCAATACAACCCAACTTATTGATTAAAAAAATAAAAATCTGTCATCCTGCAATCCGGATGTTGAATATATCATCTGGTTGAATTGGTATGGATCAGGAGATTATCTCCTCTATAACTTAATTATAGTTGGATAGTGACTGTAATCTAGATTGTGATTTCTTTTTGGATTTATTTTTCCATCTAGATTATAATTTAGATAGGATAAACATCCGTAGGTTGACTCTCGCTCGGTGCCCGGTCATCCTCTGGTCTTAAAAAAGTTAACCCAAATATTCCTGCTATACAACCTCTCCATAATTATCTCACACGAATGATTAGAAGAGAATAAATTAAAAAAAATCAAAACTAACTATCATATAAACAGATAAATCTTTTATCTGTTAAATTTAACTTTCGCTCAATTCGGTAAATCAACGCAATATAACTTGATAGCTAATCCCCTGTAGCTGCCATTTAATTCGGTTTCAACGATTTAATGAATTTTGAAATTTCTCAACGTATGTTTTTCAATAAAAATATGAAAATTGAAATACAAATTGATTCTGGACAACCTCAACAAGTCCGAGTAGGGTACCATGGTTCGATCTTCAAGTAATAGTTCAGAAATTTAAAATTTAAAATTTCTCAACGTATGATTTTCATTAAAAATATGAAAATTGAAATACAAACTGATTCTTGGCAACCTCAACAAGTTACATCTAGAGTAATCCGAGTAGGGTACCATGGTTCGATCTTGAAGGAATAGTTAAGAAATTTAAAATTTCTCAACTTATGATTTTCATTAAAAATATGAAAAATTGAAATACAAACTGATTCTTGGCAACCTCAACAAGTTACATCTAGAGTAATCCGAGTAGGGTGCCATGGTTCCACCTTTCAGTAATAATTTAAAATTTTAAAATTTAACGTACGTATTTTCAATAAAAATATGAAAATTTAAATACAAATTGATTCTTGGCAACCTCAACAAGTTACATATAGGTCGCTCGCACTGGCGGAGCCAGGATTTATAGCCCACCTGGGCTATAAATTTAGCCCAAATGGGCCTCTGGGCTAGAATCCCTTATTTACTATTTTAAAATTAAAAATTAATGAGATAATAAGATAAATTTAATGTAATTGCAGCTGGGCCCTCTGGGCTATAGCCCTGGTAAGCTAAAGCCGGGCTCCGCCCTTGGTCGCTCGAGTAGAATGTCATGGTTCGATCTTCCAAATAGTTCAGAAATTTAAAATTTGAGACTTAAGTATGGTACATTATTAAAAAAATTTCTTAATGGGTAGCGAATTTAAAAATATTGACTATCGAGATAAGCTTCCCTGTGCACCTGATTTACCCAGATAGCTAGTAAAAAACTTTCACGGAGCTTAGTCGGTCAACCATGTTCAACATTTATTTATTTATTTATTTTTGGAATCGATTGGGGCAATAGATACTCTAGGTTCGACATTATCTGACTTAGTTAATCATTTAAACCCCCACAGGCATCGGTGAGGTGGTAAGTGGATAATTATTTATCATGAGGTATTAGAGCATCCACATCAGATTTTTCATCCAAAAACTAAAATTTAGAGTAAAAAAATTACTTTATTAAATTTAGATATTCACTTTTTATTACATAATGCATCAACTTTTCTATAATTTACTCTATATTTATTTATTTTTTCTCTTTCCTCTATATTTTTTATTAACAGTTTGAGGGAAGAAAAATATTTTTATTATTAGAGAGAGAAAAGAGAAATATTACTTTAATATTTAAGAAATGAAATTCATTCTCTAAATTTAGAAAACTACTATGCATGGAATATATATTTAGGAAATAAGTAAGATAGCTGATGTAGAAAATTTTTTTTATATAAAATGTAAATTTTAAGATAAATATTTAATTTATGATAATTGATATGGATGTAAACTTTAGGAACTCCTTAATTAAGGTGCATTTGACACAGATAATGTTTAAAAAACAAAAACAAAAAAATAGTCCTATTTTAATAAAATTTAAAAAGAAAATCCCTATTTGATAATATGAAGATGCGTTTTTAATTTTCCTTTAACAGATTTCCACACTAACGAAATCATCACAAATTTGCCACACAAATTATTCAAATTAAACAACACAAGGGAAGGCATTTTACGATACTTAAAAAACACAAAGAGACAAACTCGTTTTAAAGTTTAGCTTGAAAGAAATGCAAGTTCAAAAGCTCAGACATAATGGATCTACGACGAAATCGGAGTGCACATGTAGACTTCTGAGATGCTGGCGAGTCTCGCCGGCATGCTCAACGGTTGGCCTTGGCGACCCGCTCGATCTCATCCTTCTTCTTGATCGCGTAGCTGTTGAACACATCCACAATGTGAGGTTTGTATGGAGCAAATTGAATCTTTAAGTAAACGATTAGGAAAGATCTTCAAGCAACTTGCCTGTTGGAAGAACCCTTAGCTGCATTAATCAACTCGTCGGCAAGGCACTCCGCGATGGTCTTTATGTTCCTGAAAGCGCTTTCGCGGGCACCAGTGGTGAGGAGGTATATTGCCTGGTTAACTCGCCGGAGCGGAGAGATATCAACTGCCTGACGTCTGACAACACCAGCAGAGCCAATTCGAGTGGCATCTTCTCTTGGACCACTGGCATGCAAATAAGAGCATAGGTGATCATCAATCATCATACTTAAAAGAATGAAGTGTGTGTACCACAGTTGCAACATAATATTATGCTGATCAAAGCACAATTGCAAGGAGCAAGTTTTAGCAGGAAACATCGAAATCGAAGTTATCCTGAGCTAAAGCAGAAACTGATAACAAACAAGGGCTTAGTTAATCAAACATAGTACTAGTTTCTAAATTACAGAAAGCATACTCACTCCCAACAGTAAGATAAGGTCATCCAAAAGCATTTCTGTGTGCATCAGAATTCAGCTAGAAATCATCTATTTGACTGACATGAGATGTTGCAAATTCAAAGAAAAAGAGGCACAACTATGGATCTTGCTTGTATAAGGCTAAAAAACTCTACAATTTGTGATGAAGTCAACCGCAATCAAGAAGCTGCTCAGCTGCTAAATATCCAGCTCAGGCAGTAGCCAAAGGAAAACTTCCCATGAGATTCAAGAGTTATCTCTCCTTTACAAGTTGGATAAGTAAGGTGTTTTCCCGATACGTTTCCAACATATATTCTTTGCCTTATGCAAGTTAAAAAGTTATTGGATGCAAAATGCTCTATAAAATAAATGACCAATCAAGAAAGATAAATGAAAAGGCGTAGAATCTACAATGCCCATCTTCTTCAGTGAGATTCTAGTCGAGGATGATTACCTGTTAATAATTGCATCAACCATGATTTGGATCGGGTTTGCATCAGTAAGCAGATGAATAATTTCCATTGTATGTTTGATTATGCGGACAGCCATGAGCTTCTTGCCATTGTTCCGGCCGTGCATCATCAAAGAATTCGTAAGTCTCTCAATAATTGGGCACTGAGCCTTACGGAACCTCTTAGCAGAGTACCTCCCAGCTGTATGCGGAAGATACGTAGCATGTTTCGGAGGAGTCACAGCAATGTAATCAGCAAGCGAGATATCGCTGACCTGAAAATATCAGAGAAAAGATCCATCAATTCACTTCTAGCAGAAACAGTGAACATTATGCAAGTTTTAAAATTTGCCAACTCATCTAAAATCTTCTATAGATATCATCATCATGAAAAATTGAAAGAAATGTGATTTGATGCATGCAACTGACAAGTTTATGCAATCATAAAGCAAAGTTGATTTGTTTCCTTATGGAAGAATTAGAATAATGTTGTCTAAAACCTCCAGATCTACAGAAACAGTAGAATTCTTTTGTTTATGAATTGAATTGTCGAAGTCTATTTTCCCTACGATCGATAGTTCCTTGTCTAGTAAAATTGCAACCAACGTTAAAAGAAACTTTTTTGTTTGAAGTAGCACAATGGATGAATCGATTACGATATCGCCTTGAGTACTTCAAGCGGATTATATAAGATTGACACTTTTATCAAGTAAACCTAACAAGAAAGGGCCCAATCGATCTCACGCAGTCGACGAGTAGGAAATGAATAGGGTACAAAATTAAGCAGATGCTACCAGATAAAAAAGAAACAACAGCGAGAGCGAACCTCGACATCGTCGAAGGACCATCGGTTGAACAGCTTAACCTCCTGTTGCTGGATCTCCATTGACGCTAGCGAGCGAGAGCGGGGACGAGCGGAGCAGTGGCGGCGAAAAACCTAATGCGGCTCAACGATATATATTATATATATATAAAGAAAAATAGAGGCTTCAGCAAGATCTAAATAAATAAATAAATAATATATATGTGTTGTTTTTTTTTAAAATGTAGGTAACAATTTATTTAGGCCCCCAAATTCTACTATTTTAAAATACCTCAGAAAAATTCAGATTGTAAAAAAAAAACTCCTTGCAAGTGTTGTTTTGATTTTTCAGCTTTTTTTTTGAACTGAATCTGGTAGATAAGTTTTTGAAAGCTAAATCATATATACCTTAGTTTTAAAATTACTAAATTGTATACATACTTCTCACTCTATCCATGTTCTTAAATCGATTTGATAGGAAAAAAATAGTCGATTAATTTTTTTTTCTAGCTAAATCGATTTCTATTCGAAAAATTTATACATTGATTTTGGTCAAAATCAACTGAGACTTAAATAACTCGAAACGATATAAAATCAGTTTCTATGTATTCGTCTAATTTTTTTGATTATAAAAATGTTATTAAATATCAATTTGATCGAATAACAATAATTTTTTTTAACATAAATTATTTTTTTTATAGACGTATTCGTATTCTAAAAATTATTATTTTTTATATATTATGTTAAATTGATATTTAAGGGCATAAATATAATCATAAAAATTAGAAAAACTCATAGAACCAGATTTCACTTTATTCCGAGCTCTCGATTTTGAAATATTATTTTGCAAATAGGCTAAACTTCAATTAACATGATCTTGAAACTTAATTTGCTACAACTCATAATCGATTTTCGATCACTCTGTTATGGAACATATGTAACTGAAGGAATGCAGGTTCAGTTTGGCCAGGTTCAATTAACATTATCTTTATATGGCTTGATTATTTGATATTCTTATAGTAACGGTTAACACATCAAAAGTCACCATAATCAGATGGCCATTGAGCAAGTTTAACAACTAAAATAGTTAACCAGTTCCCAATTTCTTAGATATTGTGATTGTTTAGGTAGGATTGTTACGTATCGATAGAGGGAGGTGAATACTAATCTTCTCGCTCTTTATCGTTTTCGTGTCCTTTCTTTTAAGAGTGTTAGTAGTAGTGGAATGTAAAATAAATAAAGACAAGTTTATTTGGATTTTTTATAAACCTTGTTCGGATAGCCTATCCTATATCAACTTGATCCCCATAGTTGAGTTCGTCTCGTAATTTTGTCGTTGTTAGGTTTATCAGTCAACCGCAACCTTTACAGTCAACTAAACCATGTCATGCCACCGAATTGAATCTAGACCCAAACCCCGATCAACCGGACCGGTTGTCCGATCGACGGTTTAGGTCTGATTTGACCCGGGCCAAATCTACTTCACTTCGGACTTAGTTCAATTTTGTCCAATTGCGTTTGTTTGCTTTTCGTTTTGCTTCCAGCTCCATGTTCTTGTAAAATCAGCATAAAAACATAAACAAATAAGTTGGCTTACTCTTACTCGAAGCACCTAGACCTGTTTAAACGCTACCCTTATTAGTCATCTAGTTACTTGACAAGAATTTTTTTTTACTAGTCATTTGGTCAACTTTAATCTGACTAGACCTTTCTTTACGACTTTACTAATCATCTCGTCAACGTTAACCTAACTAACTTCTCATCACCATATTCATTTCCAAACATTTGACCATGTTTGTATCAATCCTTGGTCAATATTTGATCAAACACAGATATATTATCAAATATTGAAATTCTAAATGTTTAGAGGTTGATTACACCAATAACTTATAAATACCTAAGTATGTATTTTATTTAAAGATATGTATATCTTGTTTTCCTATTTTTTTTTTTTTTAAGGATCCCCACTCATGCCCTTATCAATCTGGGATCCTGAAGTACTCCATTTCAATAATGTAGGGCAGTCATGAAGGGACCACTAATGAGACGGTTCCACGTTTAAATATCAGATCAGAGAATCTTGGTCGTAAATAACTTTCGATGCCTTTAACATTTGTTCTCATGCATGTAAGTCAGATCACTCTATGGAAGTTGAACTACACTTCCACCTTAATAGTCACTATATACGTTGATAAACTACTGTCATTATCATCGCCTCAGTGAGAAAACAGTAAAGAGAAAGTAAGGCATATATCTATCTAGCTTATAATTGCCGCACGTATATATTAAAGAAGTACAAATTTGAAATAAAATCCAAGTTGGGAAATAGAATTTGTAATGGAATTCTCTTTTTTTTTTATTAAGAAAATTAAGGTAGAAATTATTACTTCCTTTGGGTTAGGAATGGAGAGTTAGAAATTTCATATTGAGATAGTTGAACTAAAATCCAACAACTGTCATTGTTACTTATTTTTAGTATTTGTCCCCTCGGGACAGTGCGATGATTAAGACATGGGAGGTTATCACATGAGGTCTAGAGGTCGAATCTCGGCACGTCCGAGCATATACATATTGACGAGGGCGCTGGGGTCAAGCGAATCGTCTTTTGTCACAAAAATATGTATTTATATTGAGAGGGGATGGTAGTGTTGTTATTCCCCTTTTCTATTTCACTCGCTATTCTTATACCTCATACATTTTTTTTTACATTAAAATAGTGAAAGGGTCCTCCTATTCTTAATTAATGGACAATTCGAATCTTAATTTGATTAGCTATTTGTTATATATATTGTGTGAAATCATCACCTCGGCTGGCTGTTCGATGGTCTCCCATTATTTGACAGGGAGATAAATCAATACAATTAATACATGCAAGGAGGAGTTGAGCAACCGACCGAGCTATTTAATTTTTATATAAATAGTGTCTTCCCTTTTATATAATTTGGATGAACAACTTGTTACTTTTATATCCAAAGTTGAGCTCATCGATTTTTTTTTTATATTGTTTTTCTTAAATATATAACTTTCCAATTTTGCATCCTCCTCTTAATAAATTTGATGGCCAAACTATTGACTTTTTTTTTTAAATATATTTATGAGTAAATATTTTTTTTTAAAAAATTATGATTTAAAAAAAATATTTATTTATCATTAATTAAACCGGAAGTCATCCTTTCAAATATCAATTTTGACAAAATATATTGAAAAAAATATTTTTTTTAACATTGAATATGATTAAACAATTTAATTTGCGTTCAAAAATTTATTACTCTCAATATATTGAGTTAAATTGATGTTCGAGGACACGAGCATAACCAGAGGAGGTAGACAAACACATAAAAACTTATTTCATGTCAATCTGAGGTTGTTTAGTCTATTAACTAATCGATTAAAATAAACAAATAAAATCAATTTAACTTATTTTGAAATCAGTCCGACTGATTTCAAAATCAATCGAACTGATTTATTAAATTTCAAAATCGATTCGATAATCAACTAATAAGGATAAAATTAAAAATGAATACATAATTTTATCATTTTAAAAATATCTACGCGATTTAATAATTTTATAACTTTACCTAGGTATAAAAATCCGAAAAATATTTATTTGTCGATCATTAATTAAACCGGAAGCCATCCCTTTCATGGCCCGGTTCGGAGCCCGGGCGTTGAAACCAACTCCGATCCTCGAAATTATCGGAGATCACCCTACGAATTACCCGAAAGATGAGTGGGCGTTCGGAAAGAAGGGAAGGGCCCCGTTTTAGTTAAGCTCTAGACCTCCTCTACGCGAGGTGAAGTTTACGGGTAGAATGTTGCGAGTAGAGTTTCTTATTTTAGGGAGGCCACTAGGAGGACGCCATCTTGCACGCCAGCGACCTCTAACCCTAACGATCTCCCCGTGCTTATCGACGACGACCTGCTTCACGTGTCCTCACTCTCCGCTTCCCGATTGGTATTTAAAACCCACACGGCGTGTTGGAGAGCTCATCCATCGATCGATTGATCGTTTGCTCTTTCTGCTTCTCGATCGCCGCTCCGGTTCTCGTCGTAAACTCTCGCGTCCCGATCTCGAAGATGTCTGCCTACCGCGGCAAATACCACGGTAAAGTTTCCGTTTTTGATCACGGGGTTTGTTCTCCGATGTGTGCTTGATGAATTATCGGCTCTGATCGAGCCTTTTGAACGGGCAGTGTTGATATTGTATTGGAGAATTACTGCTCTCGTAATTTGGCAGATTTCTGAATATGATCGAATTTGTTCGAATCGGTTTGTCGTATTCTGTATCCATTGCGTGCAAGATTTGGAACTATTCAAAGCGCATGAATTATGAAATCACATAGGGCTAGGATTCAAGACAAGCTTTTATGGTTGATTTGTGATGATCTGCATAGATCTTGTTGTTTCTCCTTGGATGTCTCGTTGATCATCTGTTTTCGATAAAAACAAATCTCCCATTTATAGATCGAGTAAATGTGCTGGGGAGTGGATTCATCTCTCTAACACTGAAATGTCTGGATGCGACCATACATGACGATCTTGGCTTTTCTTTTTGGATTCAGTTTCTATGCATTCCGAACTCCCAACTGAATCTTTATTTTCTTTCTGTTAGTGTCTAGATTAGGAAAATTTTCAATTCCCTCTCTTTTCTTTTTCCTATTTTTAATTTTCTTTTCTTTTTGGGATCTCCCTATGAGTGAGAAGGGGAACCTTGGCAGCAACGGGAAAGTTGTTGCTGTGTGACTTAGAGATCACGGGTGCAAGTCTTAGAAACAACCTTTTACAAAGCATATAAGGTTGAGACTCTTATTCGGGACTCGCATTGGCGGGATCCTCGTGCACTGGACTACCCTTATCTTTCTGTGAATGGATACATATCATTCTAATTTCAGTTTTCACAGTGTGAGCATGCAGCTGGTTGTTTTGTTAATTTGTATTCTAGCTTAGAATTTCTATTGAAAGATTTTACCGAAATTCTTCATATCTGTAAATTTCAAGATTTTGCTTGAATAATTATTCATCCACCACACGCTGGAATTCCTAAATTCATATATTTTTCTTTCTCAACTAGCAAATTTGAAGGTACTCTACTTACATATCTGCTTATACAGAAGTCCTAAAAATCTTACACCATTGCTGTTGAAGGTTTTGCACATAAAGATCCTTATTTCAATTTGTGTGTTTTTCTTCGAATATATTATGTAGTCGTGTTCTAGTAAAAAAGGAATTAACAGAAACATTTCAGCAAGAACAAAATACTTTCTCATAATGGTTTATGGACCTAATTCAATGAATCGTTGACATAGCATTAGATTACTACCATTCCGAAACATTTTGTCTCGATGAGAATGTTATCTGCAGAGTCGTTAGCTGTAATTCTGTCGATGTTTCTATAGATGATCGTTATTTTGTTGAAGCAAGATGCTGAATATATACCCTGACCTCCGCGTCCTTTCCTGATGCAGATGAGCTTATTGCCAATGCCACCTACATTGGCACCCCGGGGAAAGGTATTCTTGCTGCTGATGAGTCCACTGGCACAATAGGCAAGCGTCTTTCCAGCATCAATGTGGAGAATGTTGAGGAGAATCGTCGTGAGCTTCGTGAGCTTCTCTTTTGTACCCCTGGTGCCCTCCAATACATCAGTGGTGTTATCCTGTTTGAGGAGACTCTCTACCAAAAGACTGCCTCTGGCAAGCCATTTGTTGAAGTCCTCAAGGAGGGCGGAGCCCTTCCTGGTATTAAGGTCGACCTGGGCACCATTGAGCTCGCCGGTACCAATGGTGAGACCACCACCCAGGGCCATGATGACCTGGGCAAGCGATGCAAGAAATACTACGATGCAGGGGCTCGCTTCGCAAAGTGGCGTGCCGTTCTCAAGATCGGTCCAAATGAGCCATCACAATTGTCGATCGATGCAAATGCTAACGGATTGGCACGCTACGCTATCATCTGCCAGGAGAATGGTCTCGTCCCCATTGTAGAACCAGAGATCCTCTCTGATGGTGCTCACGATATCGCAAAATGCGCAGATGTCACAGAGAGGGTTCTTGCTGCATGCTACAAAGCCCTGAATGACCAACATGTTCTCCTTGAAGGCACTCTGTTGAAACCCAACATGGTAACTCCTGGAGCTGACTCTGCGAAGGTGGCCCCGGAAGTGATTGCCGAACACACCGTGCGAGCCCTCCAAAGGACTGTCCCCCCTGCTGTCCCGGCAATTGTCTTCCTTTCCGGAGGACAGAGCGAGGAGGAGGCCACTCGTAACCTGAATGCAATGAACCAGCTCAAGGGGAAGAAGCCATGGTCGCTTACCTTCTCATTTGGACGGGCATTGCAGCAAAGCACCCTGAAGGCATGGGCCGGGAAGAAGGAGAACATCGAGAAGGCGAGGGCTGCTTTCCTCGCGAGGTGCAAGGCAAACTCTGAGGCGACGCTCGGGACCTACAAGGGCGATGCTGCTGGAGGTGCGGGCGTCTCCGAGAGCCTCCATGTTAAGGACTACAAGTACTGAGTTTGTGCTTGTTTGTTCCACACATTGCCATTTTTTTGAGAACTTCAAATTGCAGTAGAATAAGGTGGGAGGTGTGAGTGAAATGCCTCTGGAACTCTTATATTTTGAGGAATTTTGTATTTCTGTTGCCTTTTTCTTTCCCATAAAGATGCTTCAATGCAAGATCAATGAATTCTGTTCTAGTTTCCATGGATATTTAATTCTACCTGCAAAATGCAAGTTAGAAATTGCTGGCACATTGTTAAAACATTTGCATGTTTGGGGATTTTTTTTTTAATTTTTATTTACTTTTGGAAAATGGTTACTGATTTCCTGTCACTTTGCAAATTGATCTCAAATTGATACCACCAATTTTTATCTGGATTGATTTAGTTTTTTTTAAGCAATTTTGGTTATGGATTGATTTAGAAATTTTCAAATTATCAAAGTTTATGAATCATGTTTATCAATAAAATATAAATATATTTTTTTTTAAATCAGTAAATAAATTTGTACTATCAAGTTTAGTAACCAATCAACAAACTCAAAAATATAAAAATTCAAACAATCAAACAAATTTAATTAAGCACAAACTTGTCAAAAAAAATTTATATATATCAATTTAGACAAAGGCTGATTCATTTTAGTCCGGTTTTATTGAGCTATGTTAAATTGGGCTCGTTTACACCACTACCTTTAATGATATTTTTCACATTTTCAATTTGAATATTTGTTTGTGAATTGTGATTTTGTTGTGAGTTGTGAACTGGTCTCGGTGACTCTAACATTTACAGTGGAATTAATTATCTAAAAGTATTTTATCATTTATGCTAATTAGTGAGAATAATGGGAAAAAAAGGACCACTGACGTAATAGTAAAATTAAATAAAAAAATAATTATCTAAAATATTAATATTTTTTAACTAGCAGATTAGTGAAAAAAATTACTGAATTTAAGAAGGTTAGTTGAGGAGTAGAGATGACGGAGGAGAAGTGTGCCACGTGGCTTTATAAAATCAGTGATTATTTTATAGTTAAGGCCGTAAATGAATCGAACGTTTGTGAATAAATTTAGTGTTTGGCTTGGTAAGAGCTTGTTTATGTTTGTTCAATATATACAAGATTAATTAAATAAACAAACTTAAATAACTTATTAAACTAAACAAACAAGCTTGAACACATATGTGTTCAGCTCATTAATGTTCGTGAACATAGTTTGTTATTCATAAAATTCTTATTAATATATTAAATAAATAATAAAATAAAATAAATAAATAAGTTTAAATTATCAAACTTAATAACCAATAAAACAAACAACAGTTTAAAACAATCAAATAAGTTTAAATTGAAAGCTCGATAGCATCTAAACGAACCAAGATCGAACCAAGCCCAAGTCAAGCTTGAATTGAAAGCTTGTTAACATCTAAATAAATCAAACTCAAGTCAAGCTTTAAACAAACTCAAACTCATAAAAAATAAACCAAGCCAAGCTTGAACAATCATTTCAAATGTTTGGTTCATTTTAAGTTCGGCTTGGCTCGATTAACTTATCAAATAAGCTTGAACATCTCAAATCTCGGCTCGGTTCATTTATCAAATAAGCTTGAACACCTAAATCTCAGCTCGGCTCGGCTCATTTACATTCCTATTTATAGATATGGAATTTCATTTCCATCCTTGTTAATTTTTTTATGGCTGTTGATGAAAAATTATAGTGCTTTTTTGGTTAGGTCTATGATTTCCATAAAATTTATTTGTGACAAAACAATCAATTAAAAAATAAATTTAATCTATTAAATAGAATAAAATATTTATTTATTTTTAATAAATCAAACCAACTTTACCACGAAAATTAAAGTTGGGAGTCGACAATTTTTAATTAAAAAAAAATTCAGATATAACAGTAACTATATGTCTGATTCAATTTAATTGATTTAATCAAAAATTTATATTTAAAACTCAAAATGTAAAATTTAAAATAATTAAGATTTTTTATGAAAAATATTTTTTCAAATTAACCAAACTTCCGATATAATGGAGATTTAACACGCCGCTATTTAGATCCACGTGAAAAAAAAATGAAATTTGAACGATTTTTATTTTTATTTTTTATTTTTTTATTATTTCTTAAAAGATAACATTTAGCTATTTTCTAGTTTTCTAGAAAATAATTTTTTTATTTGTAAGTAATCGATGTACTCTTAAATTTTGATATTTAAGCAAACAATTTAAGTTAGAGTTTACATGTGTTTTAGTATGCGCTATAAAGTGTGTAGAATGACAGGTGCAATGGAAAATCTAAGCATAGTTTTAGTAATGAAGAAAGTCCACGGGAAAACTTGACCGTGTAAGTTCAAGCTGGTCCTATCGGTGTTATCCAAGTGTGGTTTTGTAAGAATGAAGACCGAGGCTAATGGAAGCTCTTGAAAGTAAGAAGGATGGGAAGGCTAGGAGGCTAGAAGGTTAGATTGACGTTTGGTTGGTGGGTTTAGAAATGAGGGAATGAAATGATAGTAAATGATAGTGTTTGAATTATGAGTTTAAAAATGATAATTTATGAATGATTTTTAAATTTATGAGAATCACCAAACTCATATAACTTTAAGGTTTATTTTATATTCTCATTCCTCCTTAAACATTTAAAAAAATAAAAAATAAAAAAATTAAATTTTTTTTTAAAAAATAAAAATTTAAAAACATTTTTAAAAAATAAACATTTAAAAATTTAAAACAAAAATTTTAAATTTAAAAATTTTATAAAAATTAAAAAAAATTGAAAAAAAGGGAAAAAGGAATAATTAAATAAATTAGGGAAAATAGAAAAAAATCTAAATAGATAATCAAAGAGAAAGAAAGGATATGAA
>JBBPFQ010000133.1:1231901-1243428 GCA_037974815.1 Kaempferia elegans | reverse complement strand
TTATCCAAGACCAAACTATTTTATTAAAGTTTGGTTAAATTTTTATTGTAATATGGTTCGGTTTATACGGTCGATTATATACCGTTTATATAATGAATTAAATTGATTTTGTGTGATTGTAAATATTAATTTATAGAAAAGAAAGAAAATGTATTAATTTATTAAAATAATTATGAATTTATTAGGGGTGGGTATAGTCGGGTTTGCCCGATTTTATTTTATTACTATTCGATTTTTTCTGTTTCGATTTTAAAAATCTTTTATCCAAAATTAAATTATTTTATTACGATTCAGTTGAGTTGTTATTATAATATGGTTCGATTTATACGATTAGTTATATAACATTTATATAATAAATTAAAGTAATTTTGTACAAATGAAATAAAAGAAAGAAAAAATATCAATTTATTAAAATAATTATGAATTTAAACCTAAATTAATAAATCAAAATATAAAAAAACCATTTGGATAATATTAAAATTTTATTATCTTCACTAATAAAGTGATAAGTAAAAAATTACAAATAATTAAAAGTACACTCCATTTGTATAACCCAATATACATAAAAATTATAGTTTAAGTTATAATACGATCGATTTGGTTTATTTAATTTTTTTGGATGTCAAAATCGCAAACCGAACCAATAACCAAATTTCAAAAAATTTAAATCAAAACCATCCGAAATAATTAAAACAAAAAAAATAAATTTTTTGATTTGGTTGATTTTTTTAATTTTAATTAAATTATACCCACCCATACCTGGGTACCCGAATTATATATATATATAAATATATATAAATATAAATATTTCCAATATTCTCAATATCAAACTAATTTACCTATTATCCTGTTTTTTTTTTTCAGAAAGTGTCTAGTTTTTTTTAATATATTTTTAAAATTCCTTTTTTATTTATAAATCCTCTATCCCAAGATTTCCCTGTCCCCATGTCCCATTGCCGATTGGACGGAGATTTCTCTGTCCCCATGTCCCATTGCCGATTGGATGATACAGATCTGATCTAGATCACACGGCACATATCACGAGGATAATTAGATCAGTTCAGATCTGATCTGCACCATCCGATCAACAATGGGACATGGGGACAGGGAAATCCAGTGATAGAGGATTTGATTTGTGGTCTCAAGGCCGAATTAGGATAAAAAAAATATATGGGATTCTCTGTCCCATAAATACTGTATATTCACGTCCCATAAATATTTTTAACGGCTTTCTTATTCCTATTTGCTCTGAATTATTAGGATGAATTTTGAGCCGTTAAAAATACTGATAGGATATCCCACGTTCACAGCATTTACGGGACAGAGGATCCCATCTCCCAAAACAAAGCCGGAGGAGTCTGTCTGCAATGGCGATGCCGCCGCATCTGCTGAGGCTGATCGTAAGCTGCCGGAAGATAGCCGCGGAGGTCACTGATCCCCGTTCCTCCATCGTCGTCGCTATGGCGTCCTCCGACGAACCCGAGTTCTTCGTCCAGAATCACCTCTGGCGCAACCGTTTTCCACGCCCACCACTCTCCTGGGACTCCCGCGTCGCGTCCCGGGTCGGCGAGAAGCTGGCCCTCCGCCTCCGCGGCATCGGCGTGTTCGCGGTCGAGATCGACCTCGGCCCGGAGCCCTCCCGATTGTCGCACTTCCGCCGCTCCGCTGTTTCCCTCTTTGGATCCTTTGAACGCGCTGGCGTCCACGTCGCCGGATCCGAGAAACTCGAATACCCCTAGGTATTCTCTTTTCTGGTTAGATCTCTATTTCCGAAATTGTGGGAAAGGATGCAATTTGTTTTCCGTTACTTTGGATCTATTAGCGTGTTTCTAGGATTTTGAAATCTACAGTTCAAAATCATTTTGGATGTAAATGAAGAGGATGCATCAATTTTTTGTAATCTACAAATGCTAATTGGCTTTCTTTGTCTCAAAGAACAATTAGGTTGTATACTCATCAGGATCTGTACGTTAATGTCTCAAAGAACAAGTAGGTTGTATACTCATCAGGATCTTTCATACTTGAATAATATATACATTGTGTTGGAATACTTTTTAATGATATTTTACAATAAAGAACCCAAAATCTCAGAGTTTTGGGATGGGTCAGGGAGGGGGGATTTTTTGTATACATTTTAGATTGTTTTCTAATAACATAGATCGGGTTGGGATTATGTTTTAACATATTACAATAAAGAACCTTGGAGTTCATTGGGGTCAGGTAGGGTGGATTATTTGAACACCCATATGTCGGGTCATGATCTTCTTATACAGTAGTCAAGAAATGGATGGAATTCTAACTCACACATTTAGAAAGTGACAGTTAGAGAACATGTACAACAAATTAAAATGAATACCCTACAAGACATTTAGCTACATTGTATTTTGATGTTTGTGCTGGCTAAATGAACTAGGCTAATTCTTGCACCTCTAGGAAAGAAAATATAAAGTCGTTGCTCAAGGGCTGTGAACTGTACAAAAGAGAAGGAAGAAACACAAAACATGTGCTAGTTTGGTAAGAAGTACCCAATGTCTACTTTCATGATTATGTTGGTGTATTCATCCATGATTCATCAACCACATGCTATCACAACACTAATTAGGTCCAGGCTTATCAGTCCATTCTTTCATCAACTCGAAGGATTTAATTCGCCTTGAAAAACCTTCACCACTGTTTGACATATGAACTCTTTTACATCACTTGGCTCTGGTTGCACTCAAATCGGACCAAACACAGAAGGCTATAAAAGGTAAGGGTGTGTTTTTGCATTCCAACTTTATCTTGTTGACTTTATTCCACAGCTATCTATAACATAGGAGGAGCCAATTAGAGGCACCCCTCCTCCTTTAGTCTTCCATGCTGGAGGTTGCTACAGACACTGAATGATTTGGAGCAACACGGATGACTTTCCTGGATGAAAAGCTTGATCAGGGTTGATTGGTTTTCTGCAGGTCTGATTAGTTGAAAAATCTGTTTACTAGCAGAAACCAAGCTCATTCTGGAGTTCATAATACATGCCGATTCCTTCATGGAGCAGGACACAAAAGTAATTCAGCATGTGTTGGCTGCGTGCATGCTGAAGATGGTGTTGTATCAATCTATGGTTTAGTGACTACATTTTCAGAGAAGCAAACTTTGCAAATAAATTTGAAGCAACTACTGCAAAAGAAGACATGTTTTGAACACGGGCGAGAAAGCATTTATAAGAGAGACAAGAGAATTGAAGAACACAAGCAGGCTTCTGTGACTGTAATACAAGGAAAACATGGTTTGGATTGGAACTAGAGAAGACCAAATTTTAGCTGAGATACTATTTTGTAATTGACCGTTCCAAAATGCAGCTTAGCTTTTGCAGATATTTCTTCTCAGTGTTCAAATTCTTTACTACTTTGTGCCGTTCATATTTGCCCATCCATTTGACAACAAACTGTTTTTGATTTTCTTTTTCCCCCTTCAGTTAACTTATTAGTCTGTTCAAGTTCCACAATTTTTCAAGTTGTATGCACCTCTGATTCAGTCCAATTTTTTCAGGATTCATTTGAAGTACTTAAAGGATAGACATGAGTTACTAGAAAGAATCAAGACATCTTATTGAACTTCATCACTCAGACAATTAAGGTCTGCTTACTCGGACAGAAGATACAATAATGGATCTCCACATGCAATTTTGTGAGCCTTTCACTTCTCCATCATATTTTCCATCCAAATGGATCTGAAGTAGCAATTAATCTTCTCCAGACCCTCCAAGAAATGTGCTGGCAAATGACCCTCTTCGGTGCATCAGTGAGTTGTATTCATTTTTTCCACATACTCATAATGCGAATAATGCGCAGAATCCCCCAGAAAGTTGGCACGTATCATGGCAAGTGAAAACTCCTCCATTGACTCAAGATTATTCCTCACTTTTTGTCTCTGTTCCATGCCCAAAAAGCTTTATGAACACATTCATCTAGGAGGAGTCGATTTGGGAAGCTTTATCTGATGTTTTTCACTGCACAAATAGCTCTTTGCAGTTTAACTTCTGATCATTTTAATTGGTTTTTGTTTGATGATAAGTATGGAGAGCTCTTGCCTTGCAGGTGTTTAGGGTAAAGCCATTTTCTTTCTATTAATTTAAAAACCAGAAGTTCAATCGTTTAAATGCGTACATTAAATATGAAAATATGTCCATGGCGCTTAATTTCTCCACGCGGACAAGTTTTATATATTGAAGATGAGCTGTCCATTAAAAAATTATTATTTTTAATTTATTGGATCAAATTGACATTTGTCGACATAGATATAATTAGGAGAACTAGCCGAACACATTGGAACTAATTTTATATCAATACGAGGTCATTTGGTCTATTAGCCGATTTTGGACAAAATCGGCTAATGGACCAAAGGAGTTCAGATTGGCATGAAACAATATTCTATATATTTGCCTATCTCTCTTGATTA
Organism: Kaempferia elegans; assembly: GCA_037974815.1. Taxonomy (NCBI): domain Eukaryota; kingdom Viridiplantae; phylum Streptophyta; class Magnoliopsida; order Zingiberales; family Zingiberaceae; genus Kaempferia; species Kaempferia elegans. Next base: position 1,238,988 of record JBBPFQ010000133.1, on the reverse strand, counting down.
TGTTCATGCCGTCAAATATTAATTTGATTTAATATATTGAGAGCAATAATTTTTTAAACACGAATTAAATTTTTTAAATATATTTGTGTTAAAAAAATTATTATTCTCAATATATTTTATCAAATTTATGTTTGAGAGCATGTCTATAATCAAGATACGTAGACAAACACATAGGAAATAATTTAACATCAATCCGGTCATTTAGTCTATCAACATATTTTACATGAAACTAGATTTTATGTGTTCGTCTACCTCTTTTGATCATATCTATGTCCTCAAATATCAATTTGATCTAATATATTAAGAACAATGAATTAAATTTTTAAATACATCGTGTTCAAAAATTCATTACTCTCAATCTATTAGATCAAATTAATGTTTGAGGTATGAATATGATCAGGAGAGGTAGAAACACACGTAGGATTTAGTTTCATGTTAATCCAAGATCGTTTGATCCATGAATCGATTGATTTTGAAAAAAAATTGAATCAGTTGAATTGATTTTAAAATCAACCGAACCAATTTGTTCGAATTTGAACGATTTTACACAAAATAAAATCAATTCGATTAATTAAAAAAAATCAATCAACTTATAAAGATAAAATTAGAAATGAGTATATGATTTTATTATTTTAAAATTGATAATTTTGGGGTTTTACCTATGCTGTTCGGTTAGAAGGTGTAAATAATATTTACACAACATAGTAGGTTTCAATTTCGAAATTATTCAACTAATTATACTGATATTTTTTTTTACTCTTATTAATTAAATAAATTACATATTAATATGCTGACTATTTTAAAATTTTAAATTTATTATACAACGCTAAATTCGCGATTCTCGCGTTGGTTCCGTCTTCGCTCCAGCGGTGGTTTCCTCTTCTCCTCCAATCGACTCGTCGCCGACATCTCTCCGCTCCATCGCGATCGGGAGATCTCGCGCGAGCTCCTTGATTGCCAAGTCTCTTGATCCCTCTCTTCTTCTTCTTCTTCTTCTTCTTCTGCCCATTCGGAAGGTTCGCCGTCAATTTGGGAAGCCCCTGTCACAATCGCCGTTCCTGAAGGAAGACAACGTTCCAAGTTACTTCGGCATTTTGAGTTTGTCGGGAATTCGATTTCCGTCTATCGATTTGATATCCGTGGTGCTGCCGAATTGGAAGGGAATCGGCCATCGCGGCCGTCGCCGGATTCGGGGAGGTTGCTGTCTCCGTCGCCTTGAGGGGAAGGAGATTTAGGAGAGATCGGGACTTATGGATAATCCTTCCTCCGGCGGTTCATGGTGAGCAGCGAGTTTCATCCTTCTCTGCGAGCCGTGAGTTCTCGGAATCCTTACTGCTCTGATGGATTTCAGTCAGGTGCTGACAGAAACTTGGCGTTCTTTCCTCCTTCGGTGGTAGCTTAGCAGGTGGGGTTTAAATCGAAGTCAAATCTTTGTCTCCAATATTGTAATCGAATGATTAATAAATTCTAATTCGTGATTGATAAAGATAGGCTTTGTTGGTGTCCCTACTCTACTCCGGTCCATCCATAGCCTAGTAAGTCGGTAAGTATTGCGAAGGTTGATGTGTCTTCCTTATTTTGTTTCATAATGTTTCACAATGAATTCCTTCTATTTTGTTTTAGGGCAGCAGCTTCAAAGGCGAGAAACATCTTCTTTGGATCTACATTTCATTGCCAACAATCTTTCTTCTTAAAGTCGGATCCTCCCCTTCTGCTTAAGGGCAAGATTCAACAGGTAAGTGATGACTCGAGGGAAATAGGTTGATTTAAGAGAGGGTTAATTGTGTGTTGTGTCTCCATAATCAATCAAGGACTCCATATCTTTGAAGTGATGTAATCATGTGGTCAGGTTGTAGGTGAGTGGAGTGTGCATGTATTGAAGAGTGATATGAGGTGAATATGATGAGGGGATTGTTCCCATCGTGGGAACTATAAAATGAAAGAGGTGGAGTTTTGTAGTGGAACTTGAGATGAGAGATTGAGGTTAAGTTCTTAGCACCAAAATTAAACCCTTTCGGTCCTGGCTTAGGAACGATGATCTTACCTTTGGGAATAACAACTTGTGCAGGCTTTGATCGATATCCTAACACAAAGAAGCTCATTATCTGTTGCACTTTATGTATATTGATAGCATGATTATCTTCTTTACTATTTTTATCATGATACATGTTTGCAGTACTTTTGTTATCCTCATACAACTTGTTTAATGGTTTTGTTTCTTTAGCCGAGAATGATGCATATATAATGTCTATCGTTTTACTAATAATGATGCATGTTTAGAGATTTATTTTATTAAATATTTTTAGATTTAACATCTTATATGTGAAACGATGCACTAACATGAATAATTTGTATAAGGGCTATACTTAAAGCATGAGGTGAGTTGGGGTGTGTTGGGAAGGGCTACATATAATTTGGAGCTATTTTCTTATTCTAAAAGCTAGGAGGGCTATACTCATTTGGTTGTTTGTCAGAATTCTAAAAGTTGTTTTGAAATTGAATTGATAAGCCACAATATTGTCAGAAAAATTCCCAATTTTGTTTGGTTTTTTGATATGCACTTGCAAGTTTAGTTTAGAAGGTGAAATTGTGGGGATGGCCTGCAATTGGTTATTTAGATTAAATATATTTTTTAATCAATTATATAGGAGGAAAGATAGGAAGATCGAAGGGGAGGGGTCCGTGGATTGGGGCAAGGGCAATGAGTGATGATGAAGAATTGACATCAAGGGATCGGAGGAAGGGAAAGATTGCAGGTTGAATTCTCACTGAGGATGAGAGCAAGAGAAGGCAGCAAACAGAGGAAGACGGAAGAAGAAAAGAGGAAGTGGACAGTAGGACTGCTGACTTCGAGAGAAATTAGAGATCTTTGCGGTGAGCAATAATTCTGGGGGTGGGGGTGGGAGTGGGAAAGAAGAGAAGAGAAAGAAGAAAAGAAATGGGGAAGAGAAGAGGAGGGAGGGCAGCGGGCTGTAGGATTTGCCGAGAATGGCCCTGTGAACAGAGACAGGAAGGGGAAAGGAAGAAGAAGAAGAGATTGGGAAGAAGCAGAGAAGAAAGGGTTAATGTTTGTTCTCGAGGAAGTAGAACAAGAGGGTGTGGTGGGGAGTAGTCCTCGTTTGACCTTTGATCAAAAGTGAAAGAACATTGACCATCCATAATGTAAGCCTCTACCAAATCTTGGAATCATTAAAACACCAAGTTTGTTATTTTTCTTATCTCTTATAGTTTTTAATAATGATTAAATTAGCTGTAGGGCAAACTTGTTTAGGAATTCCAGTTTCAAAAAAGAACGTCTGGATCATTTTAGTATATGATACTTGTACCATAAGATATGACTTCAAACTTCAAAGAGGCACAATGTCATGATGTGTATAGTTATTGTTTATAATTAAATGAATAAAGTTTCAGATCATATACGATATATCTATTGAAAATGTTGTGTATTGATTAGTGTTAATTGTTATATCAAGAGAAAATCTGACAACCCATTTAATTGATTAACTACTTTCAAGGTGATGGCTATAAAGTGAAAATCACACCAACTTGGTGGGCTTATAATTTATATGTTGGTCAGGTTGACATGACATTGAATTGTCATATGATACTAGTTCCCACTATTCATTAAAAGTGAACGTGTATCTGTGCTAAGTGACCAACCCATTTAATTGATTAACTAGTTTCAAGGTGATCTCTATAGAGTGAAAATGACCCACCAACTTGGTGGGGTTATATGTTGGTCAGGTTGTCATGGCAGTGAATCAAAAGTGTAGCTGTGCTAAGTGGCCTATACCACTAGAGTTGATCATGGTCATAACTTGAACCTGAGACAATAGATTAGATTAAATTCTTGATGTTGGATTCTATGCCACCGATTTGAATGGAATCTATAATTAAGCTTTTTTATAAGTATTTTTGGTTTCTTTGTTGACTTGTATTAGAATATACTCATTCTCATTGATGTGATACTTTAACTCTTCTGGGTATATACTCAAATTGTGCTTAATAATCTCTTTTCAGATAAAGAAGTGCATGTACCAAGCTAAAGGGTTTGAGTGGAGTGCTGTAGTACTTGTAAGAATCTTTGCTAAGAATTATCTTGTAAATATATTTTTGATATGTACATATATCCTACATGTAAGGATTTATAGAAAGGTTAGTTATGAAATGAAAATTGTTCTAATACAGTCTGTTTTCTAACATTCAAGCTAATTTATTGAGCAGGTATTTGGTGTTCTGTTATACTCTACAATTGGGGCGTGACAGAAAATGGGGGTCATGTCGAGGCGTGTGTTGCCTGCATGCAGCAGACTCTGTTGCTTCTGCCCATCTTTGCGGGCACGATCACGGCAACCTGTTAAACGGTATAAGAAACTCCTCACAGATGTCTTCCCTCGCTCTCTGGTGAGCCATTCATTTACAATGGAACTACAATTTTCATTTGTTTTTTGTTTTTCTTTCTGTTGAAGCCTAGTTAACTGGACTGTGATGGATGTGCAGCACTCGCTGTCTTGCAATTTTTCTGTCCTTAGATTTTGTTCATTATCCATCTCAGCTTTTAGCTTCTTTCAAACTGTTTTTGTAATCTCATACAGGACTAGACATTATATTTTAGTGAAATAATAATTTGCAAAACAGAAACTATTCTAAAAAAATGTGATCAAGGTTGTGTATAATGCTTCGATCAAACTTTAGTTTGCTCCTTCTTGTTGATCAACCTACCCTTTCTTATGGTGTTATCAACTAATGCCTCCATAATTAATTCCATTCTCAATGGATGTTGTCGATTTGGAAGAATGCTCTGTTCTAACATGCAAACTCATTGTTGTTTTTACAAATGGCCAAATAGATCTATCAACTATGACCTTCCTTTTCACAGATCATTAAGGTATTCTGCTAATAGATATGCATTAAATGCAATTTTACTGTTCTAGCATCTACTTGCATCAATTGAGTAATTAATTGATGGCGACATTGTTCTTTGTGAGCAGATTTAGCATCCCTATATAGCAGACAAAAATTGGTTGGGAATTAGGGGTATCCCAGTACGAAGAACTTGTCAGCTTAGGTCTGGAAGAGTTGATACACAAGTTTTGTCATAATTACTATTTATTTCATACTCCAATTATGAGTACTTTTGATCCAGGTTCCAACTATACACAAAGTATCTATTAACTTTCAGTACCAGTGCAAAATGAAGCTTGCTACCTTGTTATTGCCTAGAATAAAATATATTATGAACATAGAAAATGTTATTTGCTCATGTGAAATTACAGGATGGAGAACCAAATGACAGAATGATTGGCAAGCTTTGTGATTATGCCTCAAAAAATCCAACTCGTATCCCAAAGGTTTGCATCATTACTGTTATTTCACTGCATGTTGTGCTAAATCACCATGGTAGATTTTACCTCTGAATACTGATTTTCCTATGTTATGTTTGTTCTTTGCATTTGCACCGGTTCTTTGCATCGAAAATGTTTTAATTTATGCCACAATCAAATAATACTGTCACTTGGACATAATCCTGTTAATTGGGAGTATGAGAAATTTTTGGCATTTTGCCTGTTCAAAGAACTTTTTGGTGTCCACTTCTGTGCTATTCGTGTTTTTACCTTAAACTTAAAGCTCCTCCTACCTGTTGCTTACCTAACTTGTCGTTGAAGGGGTTTTAAGTTATCATATCTATGACAGCACCATGACATGCAGCAAGGAACACACTGTAAGACTCCGAATTACTTTGAACTTGAAATTCTTGATGAACTGATGTGATTTTCTAACTTTTGGACGATGTTTCGTCACTTTCGTCATGCTATGCATGTTCTTATACCTGAATTATTTTCCATTCATCACCCATTTATTCCCATTATTTGCTGATAATCGGTTTGTAGCATAGTATTTAACACATTAGAATAACCCTGGTGTTTGTTCCCTTCACACATCATGAGCTTCTGCATGTCAGCTGCATATCGAATGTCCACTGTTGTGGAACCATCATTTATCTCAAATAATAAATTTAGTGGGGCATTATAATGGATAATATCCCAATTTTTTCAATGTGTTACAGTTCCATATTGTTGAGGCTGATCTGATTGTCTTTCTGTCAATGCATCATAAGTTGCCACAGTTATATAATCGAAGCTCTGAAATCAATCAAGATGCAATTTTGTTTTACCCTACTAGCATCATACATTCACCCCATGCAAATGTGTGCAATTGGCCCATCTTAGGTACATATTGTTTGTGCTTAGGTGGGAAATATCACCTCATTTGGAAACGGATTTTGTTTCTTAAATGTATCGCTACTATTTCTAGTTGAGTAACCTTCATATGATATCCCCTTCTTCTTTATTTTGGCTTACACTAATCATGCCAAGTTTGATTGGCCTACCATAATTTCCGCAGCAAAAACTATTAGGAAAGGCTTCAATTGTATGTTTCACTTAACACTTCCCTTTGTTGTGGGTCGGTTGATTGGACTCATCCAACTACTCATGGACTTGATTGATATTTTTGAAATTACAAAGGCTTTCATGATTCAAACATAAGATCTCTTCCTTTGTTACCATGTTAAATTTGGATGGCTATTGTAATCCTAACAACTTTCATGATAGAATAAGAAATAATAACATTAGAGAGAAAGTTCTGGTGGCACCTATCGAGGGAAAACTCAGAGAGACACATGTAAGAAAGAATGACCATCTACTTAAGCAATCAATAAATGTCCCACTTACGTGATGTGAGATCATGACAAATACACATATTAATCAAGGAATGGGAGATCTTAGTCAGGGTCGTACCTGAGTTTTTATAGGCCTGAGTCGAAGTTTCAAAATTGGGCCCCCTCACATTGTGCGATCAAAAATCTTCTTCATTAAGACCTAAAAAAAAAAATAAAGCAAAATACTAATTTAAAATTTTATATACAACATATATAAATTAGTTAAACAATAATTGAAACAACTGGTGTTTAAGGCACACATATATATACATACAAATACCCCTAGTACATATCCACATCAAACCATTCTAAAATTATTTCATACAAAGGTAGCGATATCTACAGCCCAAAAATAATCCATCCATC
>JBBPFQ010000133.1:1208331-1223885 GCA_037974815.1 Kaempferia elegans | reverse complement strand
TTAGGTCCTGTGTGTTTCTAACCTTGTGACTAAGTGTGCAGGAACTTAGGATCACAAGAAGTCGAGCAAAAGACACAGCGGACGAGAAGGATGGCGCGGGAGAGAGAGCCAACGGGCTCAGCGCATCCGAGGGACGCGAGAGTTGCGAAAGAGTACACCGACAGACGAGAAGAACGTGCGTGGCGTTCTGAGGGAAGAGAAGTTGGAAGGAAGCTTGCTCGAGGAGAAGGATAGAAATGAGTTCGGGTGAGCCCTATTCTGGATGTCTGAGATCACGGAAGCAACCAGAAAGCTAGCGAAGCCTATCGGAAGCTAAACGGATCAATCGGAGAAGAAATCGGAGTTGCTCCGCGCATGCACCCGCAACCAGCCTTGCGGGAAGGCACCCTCCTGCCTTCATGGAAGGCACCCTCGAAGATCTAGATAAAGTTTTATCTTACGCGATAAAACTTTATCCTCTTGAAGGCGCCCTAGACGATCTGGAGGCGCCCTCAGCCTTCGAGGTAAACTTTCCAGAGGCTATATAACGACCTCTTTAGCTAGGAATTGGAAATCAACTAAGTACAGAACTTCTATAATCTATAGTGATTCCTAGTGTTATTTCTGAGCTGTTAGAGATTATAAGAGGTTTCTCCACCTTCACAGAAGGAGATTCTTCATTGAGCTACTATTACCTTGGATTAACAACCTCCTGAGTTGTAACCAAGTAAATCGCTGAGCCTCTTCATTTTTTTTATATTTATTTTTATAGTTGTTGTGCTGCACTAATCCTTATTCCCTGTTCTAGCTCGAGATAGTTTTCATTTGACTTGTAGGGAATCTAACTCCTCTAGCAGGCCCACAAGCTTCTACACTCTTTTTATAAGAGAAAAACTTCGTAGCATGTGATTCATACCACATATGTTATAGCGACAATAAGGGTAGTAGAAGAATGGATCTCTGCTTTTCTATTATGTGAAACCCTTGAGATTATAAATTAATCTCAAATTTACCCTTAGTGACTATTTAGCTATTTACTTGAAGTTTTAATCAGTGACTGCTACTTTAGTGTATATCCGATGACTATGGATGATTCGGTCTATGGAGCATTGTTAGGAAAGCGACTAATTAAAATGAATAGAATCTAGCTAAAAAGGAAGATTAAATATATTTACATCTTTTGATGCTATTCACTGGTAGACCAATTTCTGTTATGTATAGAAATGATTTTGAATATTGAATATGGAACATGCTCTTGAAATAATAGTCAATATGAGGGATTAGAGATGTTTATAGTGATGTAAATGTAGTTTATTTAATCTGGGTAAATAGCAAGACATAGATATCTCCAAGATAATAGTTTATGGGAGATTGGATATTTCCTGGATAACGGATATGTTCCACCAAAAGAACGGTTATGTGTCATTATAAGAATGACTAAGTGTCATTATGAGAGCAGCTAAGTAAGGTGTAACAACTTTCTTAGCATTGGTTGATCTGTGTATTTGTTGTCTCACGAATTATTTTATCTGAATATGAATTGGATGTTGTTATATTCTTTGTGACTATGGACTCTGACTCTATTAAGTTTATGTGACTAAGTACCTCTTTGGTCTATGTGACTATTTGCCTTTATAGCTTAACTTGGACGAGTGGAGGATGTGGCAGTTCCTACAACTGCCTGCACTGGCCACATCTGCATGTAGTGCAGTTCTCAGCACTATTGCACGATGTGCATTATGTGCGGTGCGTCCAAGCCATAAAAGAAGGAAGAGGGGTGTTGTTGAGGGGACGAGAGAACAAAAACAAAAAACATCCAAGCTTGGTTGAGACTTGGTTTGTGGAAGAGAAAGAACGGTTTGATTGTAATCATTTTTTAGATGGTGAGCAAGGGTTCGTACGATAAATTTCGCAAGGATCAAATGTCGAGTAAAGATCGATAAAATCACAGTAATTGCTTACAACTATTCTTTATTGCTTGCTATAAAGCTAATAGTATTAAGTCAGCCCTTGTTACCCCTGGGATTATGGTGCAGCGGTTAAGCTCATCAATCGATTAACTAAGCATCTAAAGTTCGAATCTAAATTGTGGGTACGTACTGAGATTTTTTTTTTAGTGGGACGATAAATTTAAGAATGTTAATTGCTTGAATAGGCACTAGATTTTTTTTTTTTTTTTGGGCCGATGACAACCTATCATACCTTAACATCACACTACACCGAGAAGACAAGTCCTAAAGAAGGGCATGAAGCGACCACAAAAGGAGAGAGAAAAGGATGATGACATTGTCCAGGATAGCTTAGTTGATCCCCTCGAAGAAATTAAACTCGTCGTATCAATTGATCCAATAATATGGCAAAAGGTGATTCATTCACTTTAACATCGCTGCAAATCCGTCTCTAGGGTAACAAAGAGGAGGTAAATCACGGGTGGCTACTAGCCATTAATGCAAATGGTCAAAGCATGGGAGATGACATACTCGAACGCGCTGAATTTCAATCCCGATACCTCATGTATCAATTGATCCAATAATATGCTTCTGCACGATAATATTAAAATAATAATAATAATAAAGGTAAAATCAACCGTCCAGCGGTGTTATATGATCAGTCCTATAATTATCCATGCAGAGTTAAATTAAGAAGTTATATTAAATCAATCCGGAGAGAGCTTTTTGACGATATCAAAATAAGATCCATATTATGGGTGGCCAACCATGTACGTAGCCATAGTTGTTTGGTTCTGCAATCACAGATCGACGTCTCTCAATCCTCGTTCGACAAGTGATCCACGATACAATGAAAGAGTAAAATTCAATCGTTAAATTATTTGTGTTTGTGGTTCGTTTAAGTAGTGTCATCTCTTTGGTCTCGCCCCCACAGAGAGAGGACCACGAGAAGGTTGACACCATCATAGCTATAGAGGAGGTAGGCGGAGTAGGTGAAGATGGAGAGTGACCTTGATTGATGACAATCTATTTTATCTATACAAACATTTAAAATAATAGCTATTTATATGGCTAAATATCTAGATAGTATGTTACCATTTTGATATTTAAAAAAACAAAAACAATTGTGTTCATATATTTCTAATTTCATATTATATAAAAAGAACACCTCCCTCCGTAGTGTTTGACCCGAATACCCTTTTACCATTTTGCAACCCAATCTCCTGCCTCTCAAAAGAAAATGTATCAGCAATCTCAAAAGAATCATATCATATCATATGAAACATGTAAATTCTTTCTACAAAGTGAAGCATTCAGGTTACAGAATTCTCTAGCCGCATCTGCAGTAGCAGGAATAAGAGTAATGTTCTCGACCAAGCTAATCTGAAATCTTAAGACTTGATCAATGCATCGGCAGCTCTAAGTTGTGCATACATAGCCTTGTTAGGAAACATGTTGTCAGCTTTCAACCTGTTCCTGAATCCATAAGCTGGTTTCTTGGCATTTATGTAGGCCTGGAGTAGGCATTGATATGGCTTCAATCTTCCGGCATATCCAGCCTGCCTCAGACACTGAAAGATCTTCTCAGCATTATGGACGTCTCCCCTCTTGGAGTACTTCTCGAACACTGTCATATATGAGACGAATAGCAGCCTATCATCAGTCCGCTGCGATGCTTTCTGCAATATGGAATCAGCTTTCTCCAGTTCTCCAGCCTCCGCATACAGCTTTACAAGTGCATCGCAAGTTGCAGGACCAATATGACAGCCATCGTCTGACATCCGCATAGCAAAATCCTTTCCTTTGGATAGTAGTGTATTGCTCGCGTACACGTTTAATAAGGCAACATAGTGCTTCTCGGAGACCTTTGTCCATACCTTGATCATGTTCTCGAAGACTTCCTCTGCCTTTTCGACATTCCCAAGTTTACCCCATGCCTCAATAGCAGTTAAACACTCATCGAGCCGTTGGCTAGACTTGCAAATCTCCCATATCCTTCCCACATCTTCTGCTTTACCAAGAGCAGCATAAAGAGGAAGAAGAATCTTGCGTGCAACATCATTCTCGTGAATGTGATCGCCTTCCATCTCCTTTAAGACCGCTTCTGCTTTCTCGTTGAGGCCAGCAAGACAATAGTACTTCACAGCCAAACCTTGAATCCTTAAATCAGGCTCCAGGCCTTCAGCCTTCATTATATCTATAATTTTGTCCATGCCTGATATGTCACTTGCACGACCTTTGTTATCTACCAGTAGTCTGTAGGTTAAGAGAGATGGTTTTATATTTTCCTTTACCATCATCGCCAGAACATCGGCGATCTTCTTTTGGTCGACCCTTTTATAAAGCACCAGTAACTGATCGCAAGTAAATGTTGTGATAGGGAGACCAAGATCCTTAATTTTATTAAACACCTCTTCTGCTTTCCTTGAATTGTTAGCGAGGGCACAATTAGCAAGAAGAGTCCTATAAACCACCTCACCCCGAAGCGATACTGGAATTTTCTGTAGATAATTCTCAGCTTTCTTAACACCATTTAATTTGCAAACCAAATCCAAATGGGAAGCATAATCACTCTCGAGGAAATCAATCCGTTTGTTTTCTTCAAGCCATTCGATGAGCTACAAAAGATCACAGAAATTCCAGCACAAGTATTGAAAAAAATGACTAACAAATTGAAAACTCAAATATCAATAAAATATCCCACAGACACTAGCATTGATTGATCAACTTAGAAAGCATTGAAAATAACTGAGAAATCTATTTCAGTTCAGAAGAGTATTAGTTTGTACAAACTTAAAACATATTTAGAGGATAAGAATAACACCTGCAGAGCCTTTGCATAAAGCCGGCGCTTCCTAAGAATCAGCATTGCATGAGAGATTTCACCTCGCCCCAAAGGATTGCCGTCTTCCAGCCATTTATTAAGTACATTATTAAGAGAGTGTACTGGAGCTCTGATTATGGCCATGGAAAGTGGAGATCCCAGTGATCTGTTTCCAACAGAATCTGATTCACCACCCAAAATCCCTTCTTCAGTTTCAAACTCCTTATTCTCCACTCTTTCATCTGGCTCTACCATATCTTCAGCTGGCTCATCTAGTTTGGAAAACCTATCCTCGGAATCATTACCCTTCTCACTTAATTTTGCTCCAACATGAGAGGAAAAACTCCGCGGCCATAGGAAACACCTTGCTAAGTTAGAACATCTACTAGAGTATGACTTTGACAGTGAGAAATAGTCCAATATGCCAAAACATAAGTGAAAATTCCCTTTTTCTTGCACCAAGTTGTTTCTCGATAATTCATATCCATTGAAACATCCACAAGCCACCATATTGTGGATACTATGACTCCTGAGATTACCATAAAATCAAAGAAAAGATCAATGGCAAACATTTAACTTCTACAAGCTACTATTAATCTTTCTTCTTATTGGTCCTTAGGATAAGATTCACCAAAATATGTTATATTATGTGTTTTCTCAGGGCCAGCGATATTTTTGCGATGAATGGAGAAAAAATGCAATTGTCAACACTAGTCTTTCAGCTCCAAAAAAAGAAAACTTTGCATCATTCACATGGTTTTCCAGAACGTAGCAGAGAAAACACGTTTTGACAGACAGATGAACGAAATGGTTAGTGCATTGATATTTGTCAAAGAAAGTGACTTGTTACCATGGAACTCACATAATGTAAGGGGCTGCTTGTTTTGAGGGTATGGTAAATAGGGAATGGGAAAGGTATGAAATAGAGGTGATTGGTTTGAGGGTTTAATTTCTCTATAATAGTTTCATTCCTTAATACCTGGCAATCCTCGATTCCCCTCTTTTACGACAGGTTTGAAACCCATTCCTGAGATAACGCACGACTTTCCCTTTTTTTTTTTCTTACCAAATCTCTCTTCCTCCATCGCTTCGTCTCTTTGCCTTGGCCATGGTTTTCTAATCGCGATCACCCTCTTCGTCTCAAACACCACCGTCGTCCTCGTCGCCATCATTTGGAGGTGGCGAGAGAGGTGGAGATCTATCTACATGGCTTACTTGGATGTGCGCTGCGTCTTGTTCGACATGCTGCCGAGCTACGAGGACAGGAGGACTGGATGGCTACCGTGGGCACCACCATCGTGGACCTCCAACTCCTTCTCTCCCGCATCGCCGACCGGCGCCAGACGCCCTCTGATCGCCGGACATCAGACCCTTTCCTCGGCCTCCGCGCGTCCTTCTGCCTCGCCTGCAAGCTCACAAAGATGGCGCGCAGGTTGAGGGCCCTCGTCGCCAAGGCATCCGCCTTGAACCTTCGCGAGGACACGATGCAGTTGATGGATCCTTTTAAGGGAAGACTACTCCGACATCCTCAAAGAGGAATTCTTAGCAGAGACGGAGACAGGGACGAGGTATCATGTGTATTAATTTGCATTCCTATTCCCAAATAATATATAACCAAGCAACATGTTTTATAATGATACCCATTCCTTATATTAAACCAAGCAACCCTATAAAATTAATGATACCCATTATCATTCCCCACTAGTATCATTCCCATTCTCATTTCCATTCCCACAATTGAACCAAGCAGCCCCTGAAACTTCATCAAATCTGTGGGAGGAGGTTTTGCAGCTGATGGGCGGGCGATATTCGGAGTTGAGCAGGAAGCCCAAACAAGATGATGCTTGAAGGCTGATTGAGGTGCAGAAATGAGGCTATAAATTAGCTTTTTTGTACAGAAGCTACCTAAGGATTTCTAGCTTGTGCCATTTTACATCCAAAATGGAGTATTCGGTTGTAAGTTAAAGAAAATAACTCTTTTTTCTTGCTTAGAATAATAACAAAACATACGTGGTTGTTTTTACCTTTGGAAGAACAGGATGGTGCTAGCTCTCTCATTTATTTGCATATGTTTTTGTTAAATTTGAAATTTATTTTATTTTGAAAAAGTCTCATTCCACTTGACCAAAATCACCCATCTACAATTAGAGAATTTATGCATACAACTATCTATGGAATTCGACGCATACAATTCAATTAGGCCTACTAGTATTTATGCAAAAGTACTATTTGGGATAATATTAGAGGTGGCCAAATAAAATTTTTGCACTCTCTTATTAAGTATTTAACTTGTTGAATAATAATCATGTAATTATTAATAAATGATTCATACTTCCACTTTATATATCAAATAACCTATATAAAAGTTTTAGTTAGCCTACTAAAATTCATCCTTTCTACGTTCAAAGTTCAGCCCACTTTTAATTCTAGGATAGTTAACAATTTTTAGTTAATTATTATTTTTTGATAATTCAAATATCCAATTCTTCAATAATATTTATAGAGGTGAATGGTGGTTGACCAGGGCTGACTCTAGATTTTGAAGGGTCATGTGAAAAAAATATACGTATTTTGTATTTATATAAATAATAATAAAATTGATCCTAAAATAATTTATTAACAGAATACATAAATTAAATTTATATTAAGGATTTTAAAGTTTAGAGAAATAGAAATAGAAAAGGCTGGTGAGAGGTGTTTTTTTAGATATTTTTATAAAAAATTTTATAATGTTTTAAATTTATATTTAGATTTTTTAATTTATTTTTTTCGTAGGGATTGTTTTGTTTGCATTTACTAAAAATAAATATATAAAAGTTAAAAAAAAATGGACCACACTTTTTTTTGAATTAATTATTTTTCCAATCAATACGTTGTATTAACATTTATTAAAAAAATAATATTTTTTTGAAAAAACAAATCCCCACTTGAACCACCCTAGAGTTAGCTCTGTAGTTCATCTAATAAAAATTTTTCATCTGTCATCAGAATAAATAAGAAAAACAGAAAATAATCCAACAATCCTTATTAAAAATTGATGTTCTTATTAGTATCATTGTTACCTCACCACTTACACTGTGCTGAGTCAATAATTAGTTAATTAATTGTTCCACTTTGTGTTAATGGTCCATGCACAAGTTGGTGGCATAAGGGCTACTTGCTCATCACTTCTAATTCCTTCGCAAGATTCATCCAAAATAATGTTTTAGAATCATCATGATTGCAAACTTTAGTGTGGAATGACTTTTCTTGTACATATCTCACAAGTCACAACTTGGCCACGGTGATTCTAATTCGAATAAAAGAAAATATTATATTATGCCCACTTAAAAATAAAATAATATATAGACATGTGAATTTATCTTCATAGTTCATGTCAATTAGATATTTCAAATCTTAATTAGGTACCACATCTTGCGTGATGTGCCTCTCTTATAATTAAGAGCAATAAAATTAGCCATTAGATTTGACATTACAATTTTGTTTTAATAATTCTCATTATATGAATAATTATCAATGGTTTGTTTTTAGAGCATTTCAACCCTCACAATTAATTAAATGAGAATCCCTGTCCCTTAAGAGAGCCAAATATATCGAATATCATCACTATGAGATTCTTATTCTTAAAGGATCTCACTTGCCCAACTATAGAAGCTTATCCTCTACATTTCAAAGAATGCGAATCTTGGATCATGTCAATGATCTCTCTTTTTTTTAACAGCTAATTAAGATTTAATTTGTACAAAATTAGATAAACTATAAGAGGATCCTTTATAGGAAAATTATCACTACAAGGAATCCATCTTCATGTATTTGCACTAGTAGATGTTATTCTTCACGAGGAGAATCTAACTTCTACTTTGGAATATAGAATACTTTGTACTTATTGTTTATGTTTTATTTCGATAAACCTTGTTAGAATTTAACAAAGGAATTTTAAAGAAAATTTTTATGAAATAAAGCATTGTCATAATGTCATCGCATCCTTTATTTATTTATTTATATATTTATTTCTTTATACATCCATTTATTCTTACTATTCACGATGACAATTCACTGCCCTTTTTCTTTTGTGGATCCACGGCCAAACTTCGAATCAGAGCTTGAACCAGTGCCTGAGTCTGCACCGGATCCCGATCCCGATGCACTTTGCCCCGAGCCTAACAGACCTGGCAAGGTGACTGAAGCTGAACGCGACTCAGACCGAGATTCCGATCTCGACTGCCCCAAGCCAGACTCAGATCCTGACTCCGAGCCCGAACCAGAGATGGACACGCCGGCACTACCATCCGACCCGAGTCCAATCCCCGTGCCGGCTCCCAGCCCGAGTCCCGTGCCCACTCCAAGGTCCATCCTTGTAACCCGGCTCTCGACCGCCGAGACCAAAAGGCAGCAAGGAAAAGAGTAGCCAAGAATTGAAACTCCAAACGAGCCATGGATCGATCACCAATTACTCACTTCTTTTGCAATTCGACAAACACTGCGATACTCAATTTATATCCTCAAAAAGAGGAATGATACAGCAGAAAGTGGTGGAATGCAGTGCTGTCTCTCACAAAAAAATTTAAGGAAAAAAAAAAAACAAAACCTAAAGCAATTTGTTTGTAGTGGAGCTAACAACTAATAAAGTGATGAACACATTGAGTGCATGCAGCTCCCCAGCCGAACTTGTACACTAGTGATCTCCAGCTCCAGTATCCATCACCTTAAATAACTTTATCTCGTGTGGTCACTTGTCAGAAACATGAACACAACATTATCGTTAACGTGGTAACACGAGGGAGATATGATGATGCAGTGCAGGGATTCTCTGTCCACTTGAATCATTACATCTAGGCAGCTATAGGACAGTCACCCTAAAAGGCCATAATGCATATAATGTAACCATGCACTGTGATGGAAATATATGTTCCACTGTGCTACTACTGGTGCGACTTGGCAGCAATTTACTGAGGCTAAGTTTTCATGTTACGTGTCTGACCTGGTGTGGTGTGGTGTGCATGCATGGGGCCATCGGCCATGGACAATGCTCCAATTTTACCCTTCACCTTGACCCATTTATGAACTCC
Organism: Kaempferia elegans; assembly: GCA_037974815.1. Lineage (NCBI taxonomy): Eukaryota > Viridiplantae > Streptophyta > Magnoliopsida > Zingiberales > Zingiberaceae > Kaempferia > Kaempferia elegans. Next base: position 1,214,064 of record JBBPFQ010000133.1, on the reverse strand, counting down.
TGCCCTGTAAGTGAGTTTCCAGTAAAACTCAGTCCGTCCAAAAGAAATGGCAGCTCTTTCCCTTGGCCTGACCTTGCCTCAGCGTCACGATGTTGCGTGAGGCAGCTGCCAAGAGATCGATGTGATATTACTGTTCTGTGAGTGATGTGGTAGTAAAACAGAGGCAGGCTCCACACAGTTGCCTGGTACTACTACTACCTCCTCCTCCTCCACACACACACAAGGAAGTTTTAACTTTTGGTTGCTCGTTTGTACCGTGTTTGACTTCATTTTTTGTTTATGATATGTAGTATAGGGTTTTTAATCCTATATTTTTTTTTCACAAAAATGGAAATCTTATGATATAATTCTCCTAGCTCATCACATTTAATCCTCTTGGTCACACCTTGGTGGTTTCCTATATAAGGATCCCCTGATTCCTCAGTTTGCTGCACTACTACTGCTCTGTTGGTTTTGCTTTCGCTTTCCCTTGCAGCTTCTCTTCGACCTCTGCAATGGACTTCTCGTTGGAGGGGGATCCTGGTCTCCGGTGTTACAGGGAAAGAAAGACGGTTAGCTTAGGGAGAGTTTCATGGGAGTTGGTGGCTTCTTGTTTCTGTTCTTTAAAGAAAAGAAAGAGGGATGGAGTTGATAGAATTGATTTATGATTTTGGTGCTATCTTTGCTGAGCTATCTTTCTTTTTCTTTTTTTTTTAATTTAATTTTTATTTAATTTTTTCTTGACCTTGCAAGACTTTTTAATCAAAAACTTAATTTTATCTCTATATTTTTTATTTTTATATTCTATTGCCCTACTTCTCTTCTCCATCTGTTGCTATCCCTTCTGAGCTTTTCCTTTAATCTATAATTTAGATGTTAAAATTATCAGTTTTTTATATTTAGAATACATATTTCATTTTGTTTATGAAGTTTTAGTTGTCAGAATTTATCATAATTATTTTTGTTGTCTGCAAATTATGAACAATGTATGACTTATTCATGTACAATGAGCGTTTCAGTTACTGTTTTTGTCTACTTCAGGCAGATTCTGGTGGTTGTTAAAGCTTTCTTGGTTGTCTGTGAATCATGAACAATGTTGATGACTTTCTTCATGCACAATTAGCATTTCAGTTACAGATTTATTCAACTCCAGGCAGATTCTGGTTCTTAATTTTTCACCTAAAAGTAAAAGGTGTCTGACCAACTTATCAACTTGTCAAAGTGAGAAACTTCAATCTGATAAGACTCATTCTGGATGGCCATCTTAATCAAGTAATGGTATACTGGCGAAGTAACTGAAACTATCAAGTCAAAACCTCGATCGTTTTAATTATTATTATCAAAGAAACAGCTAGAATTCACGAGATCATACGTAATCAACACAGTATAAGGTGATTAAGTCTACATAGTTGAAGGTCAGAGCCAAATGATAGTAATCAGAAATACAGTGGAAATCAACACGAAATGAAATATCCAAAACAGTGGGAAAAATAAATCCAACTAGTTCATTTCCAACCGTGGAAAGCAATCAGCGCCTACTTCTAGCTGAGATACTGAAAGAGCTTACTTTCAGTGGGGTAGCAACAACTAGAGGAGCTTCTGGGGAGTCGCTGACGGCGAATTTCTCGTGCATGAAGCGGCTGTCGACAATGGATTCCTCTTTAGGGACGATCTTGTAGCAATAACAGGTCTTCAATCCTTGCTGGTTCTTGTAGCAGTCGTGGTTGCTATCCTTAACTTGCTGAAAATTCCAGACAACGCCAAATTTTCCCACGGTAGTAACTAGATGCCTCTCCTGTTTACCGTGCTCAGTCACCTGAAATTGACAAGAGATTGACATTTTGAAACTAGAAATGGAAGAGCAATGAACACGGGGTAAAAAAAACCAAAGCATGTAATTAGCAAGGCTAACAATCTAATACAGCTCACTGTTTGATAATTATAATGAAACTTAAACTACAACTAATATAGTAATATCGGCTTGTTCTTATTTTCTACTAAACAAAATCGCCAAACTACTAGAGATGTTCTAAATAATTTCATAGCAAATCACAAAGCTCTTGGACAACTACGAACTTTCAAAAAAATTTCCCGTTCATTCAGAAGTTTTTCCGTCTCCAGATATTGAAAAGAATCAAGAATGTCAAACAAAAGGTCTATATTTACCAAAGTATGGAAACAGATAAGCTGATTTAACAGTAGGCACATTTCTTCATGCTTGCCATTTTCCTTTACACACTGAGGGGGACATATATATATCAGACAAGTTAATTTACATAATCCAAGTTAACAAACACATTTGCAATAAAATTTCCCAGTAGACTTTCGAGAAGACAGGATGGTGATTAAGTAATGATAAGAGTACCATTGATGATTTAGTTCAATGAATGCATTCAGTTAGAATTCAGATATTGATCAACCTCATAAATTCAAGATATTGCCACAAGAATCTCAATTTTAATTCTCAATTTTAAAAACATTAGTACGCATCAAAATTTCAAAAAATGGCCGAGATTTAAAGTCTAGCAAAAGTTATCAAGAATAGGAGGATTTGGACTTAGATGACAAAGACACGGCAACAACAACCAAGCCTTATCCTGAGGTCGGATAACAAAGACACAGACACAAGGAATAATTAATTGTCTGATTCATCGGAAAAAAAAAATCTGACAAAATAGTTGATCAAATATTAGCAGATGTTCTCCCTTGGTGAAGACCATTGCAGAACAATGGTCTTTTGTTTCCAAACTTAACTAATTAGCTATTGAAGATCACTAGAGCAGAGACAAATAGCTAAATTTATGCAAAAGAATTACCAATTTAGCACATACATTAAGGGCTTCCATATCATCAAACTTAAAATTGTGGTCGAACATCACATACAGGTGCACAAATGAAGCCTCATAGTTCAGTTAAAACTACTGAAATTTGTTTAATTGAAGAAGGAACAAAGCATAATTTGAATATAATAGACAATCCAAAGAGCAGGTTATTCCACTTTCTACGGATTACAAAATCTACTCGACATTCTTGGTGACAGATACATCTGAGATTTAGAAACATAACAAAATTACCTTTGAAGGAAGGCTTTCAGAAGGTGAACTACTACAGAAGATATAATCAATAAAAGAAAAAAAAAAAGGAAAAAGAAAAGAAAAACACGAGCAAGCATGGATGATTTCAATTAGCAGAAAAGACAGAAAAAAAAAAGCACATTTACAATAGACATGAAATATATCTAAAGTCAATTAAAATTTAGAAGGGAATGAAAAAGTTGGTGATAAATTATAACATCAGATTAGCATGAGGATTTGTGTCATACCCATGAAAATTGACCCTTGTGGAGCTTATTGTTCGAGCCTGCAAGATGTGAGTCCAATGGAGTAAGCTTCAGTAACCTTGGAGCAGCAATTCGTTGCCCCATTCTCCCACTAAAACCAGTCTTCTCCTTTCCATCTTTGTCCTTGAAGACTGTGCTTATGAGGATTAAATATGTGTCTGTCGTCCCCAAAATCCATTTTCCATCAAAAGTGACATCAACATGAGTAACTGGTGATCCAAGTCCAGGGAAAGCCGTCTTTGCCATCCTCATAGAACTTTTTGAATAGAGACGTATCTTCCCATCCAGAGACCCAACAACAATTGAACCATCACCTGCGGAAGCAAAACATTGGAAATTTGTACCCCTAGAGAACTGGTGACCTTGTGTCCAATCCAACACTGGGGATTCCATTGCATTTGCAAGGTTCTGAACTATCCCTCTGCGGTCTCTCATATCCCAACGGCAAAGACGATTGTCATCAAGGCCCAAGAAGGTTGACTCTGATGGGTCCAATTGAGCACCCTTGGAGTCATTTGTGATATCTCGCATGGTAATCTCAATTCCATCCTTCTCAAACATCCACTCGGAAACAATCTTTCCAGTCTCAATGTCCAGTTGATGAACCCCGGACGCATGGGGTTTCCCAGCTTGTGCTGGGCTCATCAACAACATATTGGTTTCTGCCCTCATCAAAAGTGCCTTCTTTGGAGTCGAATACCTGTCCCTTTGGTTTCCATTCCTAGAAATCTTCACTGAAACGCCCTTCCCATGAACCCCATGGCTAAAGTTCCTTAGAACCTGTATTCCAGAATTACCCACCAAGAAACTATTGTCAAGCGCTCCCAGAGCAAGGCTCTGTATGCCACCTTCACCTGCTTCCTCCTCAAACTCGTTCATCAGGTCCTCGTTTACCCTGCTCGGGGTGGCCAATCCTGGACTCTTCTCAAAGCTTTCCTGCGCATCCGCCCAAATACTGTCCTCTTCCACCTCCGGCTGCGCCCACGCCATGAAATCCTTCCCAAACACCTTCACCTTGTTCTGCTCGTTCGCCTCGAAGCCATAGGTATTCTCAAAGAGGCAACTTTGGTACTGTTCCTGGAACCCCCGGTACGATTCGGGGGTGAAGAACTTAATGGCCCACACCCCATCAGCGACAAAATCCACTCGACGCTGGTTATGAAAAGTCTTAAGCTGGAGCTCCGGGCCAACCCTGGCACGGACCTTGCTGCCGATCCGCAAGAACCAAGGCGACGAGGACTGGATTTCCTCGTCCCCATCGGAGTCTCCGGAGTCCGAAGGACGTAAGAACGCATAGGATGTGAGTTTGTCGGAGACGACCCAACGAGCGGCCGGGGAGTGGCCGCCAATATGGAGGTACAACTTGACGCCATTATTGGAGTTACCGTTATAGGAGGGAGACGAAGAGATAGGCTTCGAGTACTTGAGCTTCAGCGATTTAAGCTTCCGATCTACCTCCTCAAGGGAGGCGGAGGGGGCTAGGGTTTCACCGGATCGATGCACGCCGCGGCTTCGATCAAGTTGTTCACCTCCACCTTCTTCATCCACTTCCCGTTCTTCTCCTCCCTCTACGTCTTCTTCTTCCTCGGACTCGGAAAGCTCCAAGCCCTCGCGGCTGTGAGATCCACCCATGGCGAAGCGCAGTTGGAGAGAGAGAGAGAGAGAGAGAGAGAGAGAGAGATTTGAATTCGAGATGAAGAGGCGGCCGATGGAACTTCCTCAAGGGTTTAACGTTACCGAAGGTACGTCCAAGACACGCGTACGTGTCGTGTTATTTCTCGAAAATAATTTACCTACCGCACAAAAATTACCCAGAACAATACCCTCTTTGTAATTGACCAATAACGCGGCTAATTATATAAAAGGTGAAATTTCCCATCCACGTGATTAAATAAGAAAAACAAAATTAGTACATGTTTTAAATAAAAAATATATTATTCAAATTTTTTTTTAAAAAAAAATCTTCATCACTACGTATGTTTGAATTGTAATTATAAGCCATATGTGTCTGTTGTTTACGTTGTGGTTACTCCAATACATTTTTGGATGATTTTTTTTTTTTGTGTCCGATCTTATGATATAAAGGCGCTATATTAAGATAAAATATTTTTTTATAATTTATCTATATGTATTTTACTATACAATCTTCTATATGTATTTTACTATCTACAGGTGTAGCCGAATTAATACTCAAATAGAACTTACCACCATACCCTATCTAAGAAGGTTGTTCAGTTAAGAGTGAATAAGTCCTCGTAATTTATCCCTTCTAACATATGTGAACCGTCTTGCAAAGATAATTAAGATGATGACTTTGCCTTTAATCACCATGTAATTGTAAACTCTAATTCATTTAAAGATAAAAAAACAATTATTCTATTATTTTCATTTATTTGAAATTTAGTTAACAAGTA
>JBBPFQ010000133.1:1184035-1201040 GCA_037974815.1 Kaempferia elegans | reverse complement strand
CTTGAGCTTGGTTTGAGTTTGATTTGATTTTGGTTCGTTTAGATATTATCGAGCTTTCAATTTAAGCTTGTTTGATTGTTTGAGATTTTTTTTTATTTGATTGGTTAATGAGCTTGATAATTCAAACATTTTTATTTATTTTATTATATTTTGTTTTGTTTATTTAACATGTTGATAAGAATTTATTAATAAACATGGATCACGAACGGTGTTCACGAATGGTATTCACGAACGCTGTTCACGAACGCGGTTCACGAACGTTAACGAGCCGAACACATATGTGTTCAAGCTTGTATGTTTAAGTTAACGAGCTATTCAAGCTTATTTATTTAATTAATCTTGTATATATTAAACGAACATAAACAAGCTCTTACTAAGTTGAACACCAAACTTGTTCACGAACGTTTTGTTCATTTACAGCCCTACTCTTTTATAGTAGACTAGCTGTAGTTTTTTTCACCAGATATTTATTTTTTTAATCTACTAGTTCCGTTCTACAGAAAGAAAAAAAAAGTAACGTCAAATCTGATATGACCAGTCCAATTCTATAGAAGTTTTTCTCAGACCATCATGGTAAATAGGGAAAATACTCGTAGTGGGCGGCTAAGAAGTCCAACATCCCTTAGTTGTGAGTCTCATCTGGAAGAAAAATCATTACAAACACGTAATAACTGAAAATTGAATTATAAATATCTAAATACAGTTAAGCACCTTACTGCTCAATTAAAATATATAAAGAGGTATTTATGATAATGTATCCAGATCCATCATGATGGTGTATCCAGATGAAGAAAGTTTTTTACAATTCTGAGATTAGAACATACTGTAATTACTCGGTTCTGAAATTTCTTACATTTTCATTACTGAATTGACGGTATAATATTACTATAGATGCAGATAATATTTTTTTTTAAAAAAAATTAATGATAAATGTGCTAAATTTAAGATGCATCGCTAATTTCACAGTCCAATTTTGAATTGAGAATAATTTTAGAAAATTCATCATTTTATCCTTTTCTTTATGATATATCTCGTGATGGTAAAGATGATAACGTTAAAACAGTCCGCTCTTAAGCTATAAAAGGAAGATAAAATTATACATAATACTAACCCGAGTGATGATCACTAATCGACAAGAATTGAAATGCGGGGGCCCACTAAACTTCTCTTGTATTAATCACCAGATTGGGAACTCCGAAATAACGATCAAGGGAATTCCTTGGAAATACCGACATCAACCAGCCGTCCGATCACGCATCGGTCATCTATGGACGCTTCAGAAAGCCATAGAGGCATGCAATTCTACAACAAGACTGTGGAGGATCCAGAAGATTCCGTGTGAAGGAAGTGGGATCGCCGATCACGTCGACAACGGTGGAGATGGACGGTTACGATCTCTCGCACTTCATTAATTAATTAATTAAACGAGACGTGGGCCAATAGCTAAGTTCGGTGAGTTTTAACCTCTTCGCAGTTCGCAATTTAAAAATATTTCCTTTCCTTCTCGGCGAGATCTGTCGCTCAGTCGTGGTGAACGAGAAAGCCTCGCTAATGGTGGATCCGCTTTGGATTTCCAGTTCCGTTCGCGTCTTGTTCGCCGCCCTCCTCCGACGGCGGGTCGAAGGTTTCGGCTCCTTGTTTTCGTGTTATTATCAATTTTTCCCTTTTTTTTTTTTTGAGTCGAAGTGCTTACTTGTTGAGGGGAAAATTGACGCATATCTTCGTGATTGAGGTCCTAGCTCATCGCGTGAGGAAGAAGATGGTGGATGCGTTTGATACGACGGTCTAAGTCGGCATATTTTAGGTTTTGGTGGCAACCTGAGTTGGAAGTCATCCCTGTTATGTTTTGTTCGCGCATTGCTTGTTTAAGATTTCTAGATGGCAGATCTTGCTTGCAAATTGGTGCTCCGGATGGGGGAATAAGAAATCGAAGGGATGTTATTGTTTACGAAAGTGGTAGCTTTATCAGATAGATTACAGGTCGTTCTTCCTGTGACATTATCGGGTTTTAAGAATTTTGGTGGCAGGATTTTATAGAGTTCCCGTATATTCTTCTGTCTCGTACGAACGGTAATCCCGACATATTGGAATATTTTGGTAGATCTGATGTCATTTTCCTTGAATTATTGAGGATTGTTTCTGCCAAAAGTTATTGCTGCCGAATGGATAAGATTTGGCCAGTAGGTGCTTTCGATTGTTTCTTTCCAAGGATTTTATGACTTCGTCAAATTTCAGCTAAGGTAGTTATTCGCTGTTCATCTAGTGCCCTTCTAATTAGGGAAAGCATCACATTTTGCTGTAAGCTGTGGGATTCTCTGAATCCTGACGATGTCTTCCTCCAAAAGCTATTCTTATCCCCGGCCTCTCTACAGCATTGCTTTAGCAGTGGGAGTATTAGCTCTGTTTCTTATTATAGCCTCAGTAATGCTGGTTTCATATCCTCTTGGTTCAACATTGCATGGGTATTTATTAGGACCGGATCGGTACATGAAAACAGATTCAATACTCCTGAATGCTAATCAGACCAAAATTTTGCCATCATCATTGGATCGTGCACAGGATACTCACGAGGACATTGTCATAAAGGAACCTTCATCTGTTTTTGATGTGCCTACGAATTCTGTAGATTCTGCTGGGGCAGCCACTGATGGAGTGATGGTGAAAGGGGATGCGAGTACCTTAGGTGTGCCCAACATAACACTAGTCTCTGAGTTCAAAGATATGCCTTCCCCTTCTAGTTTTGACAGATCTAAAAAGATTGGTACAGAAAGCTTTGAAGCCTCGAGGAAGCATGATTCTAGTAAGTGTTGCTATTGTCCTATGCTTAAGCATTTTTTGGTTAGCTGCAAGTTTTGGATTGCCAGCTTCATCTATGTGAAAACTTGTCAATAAATTCTATATTCCAAGAAATTGCTAGCAAGCATACTTAAGCCGTTAGAATCTCAAAATCAAATCATTTTCATCTGGATACAACTGTATAATGGTTGAAAGTTGTTATACAGTTAACTTCTTTCTTGATGGAAGTCATCCAGTAAACTTTGTTCTCACATTAGAAGCAGCATGCACATAACAATCTGTGGATCTTATACTTCGTAAGGAGTAGCCCATAGAGTTAGGTAAATACAGTGAGCTTAATAATGAAGAAAGGTTAATAATGAATAGTTGGTTACAATAAATTATCTCCGCTGGAGTTTGGGTATTAGTTGCCATGTTGTCAATTGAATAAATAATTGACACAAATTGAGAAGTTATTGAAACCGAAAATCAAGTTCATGCCATGTTTTAGAGTGAAGTATCCTCAGCTTTTGTAGAACAATCCATTTTTTCACTAAAGGGTGAACACACTTTATGGTGGACTTTCTTACCTCATCTATTAAAGACATAAATGTCCTAATGCTCCCATTTTTTAGATTTTATAGATTTTGTAAGTACCATATGCTTGATCCATGGTTCATGTCATGTGATACCCAAGTATGCCATGTATTTATTCCACACGTACTTGTTGATTCCATCATGTGCATTATGCTCTTAACATGGTGACAAATTTGCATTATGCCTGCTTTTTCCTTCATATTTCTGTTCGATATCTTACCATTGCTTGTAATAATAATAATAACTATATATGCACTATTCCCTCCAATGGAAATATTGTTTCTTAGGAAGCTAAATTTTATGCCTGTATTTTTTCCTATATTTGTATACTCAGCAATTGTGGACAAATTCAAGTTACGCATATATCTATTAAGTCTGCATTTGCATTAGATTCAGCATCTGACATTGTGTAAAAATCATTCATTATTTTCATACTAAATCTGTAAAAAAAAATTTAGCTAATTTTGTTGAACTTTACCACATAATACACTGGTCAAAAGACTTTGGCTCATAAACTTGGTGAATATTTTAACCTTTTCTTTATCTGGGACTAATAGAAGCAATTTCCATGTGCCAATGATAATGTATGTAGGTAGGATTGATGCACTTTTTGACAGTTTTACATTTACTCTTGCAGACTGCAGTACCCTATCACTTTTTGGTGTTCAAATAACTTTTTGGTGTTCAAAACTACACTTAGCTGCAAACTGAATGGATCTTGCTAAAATTTATTGGATAAACACTTGTTTCAAAAACTTATACTATTAGGAAAGAAGACAAACTTTATATTATATTGCTAATATATTCCGTCATGTGGTCATGTGGCTGGGTGTGCTTGACTCAATTGACCCAAAATCACCGCATGAATTGATGAGAGAATAATTTTTAATACAAGATGTTTGAACCAGCTAAGAAGTGAATCAATGTTTTTATTTATATTCTCAATAGTATCCTTCCAATACCTTGCTTACAGCACGATGAAAATGGAAAATTATTTTTCATTGTTAGTATAAAGAAGATGTTTCTCTGATTTACTTAGAAGATATTGACTATGTTATATCTTTAAACACTTTAATATTGTGTCATGTTTCCAGGGAGTTGTGATCTTTATAGTGGGAATTGGATCTATGATTCTGCTGGACCTTTGTATACAAACAGTACTTGCCCTGTAATTACTCAGATGCAAAACTGTCAAGGAAATGGGAGGCCAGACAAGGACTATGAGAATTGGAGATGGAAACCTGAATATTGTGACCTTCCACGCTTTGATGCAAGGAAATTCTTAGAATTAATGAGAGGCAAGACATTAGCTTTTGTTGGAGATTCTGTTGCCAGAAATCAGATGGAATCCATGCTTTGCATTCTATGGCAGGTAATAATCTACATTAACCTGATTATTTTTGCTCCACAAAGGCAAACTGATATTGTGTTGATGACAGGTGATTATCACTGATCCTTTAGTTTGCCTCATTTTGTTCGCATAGCGTTTTGCCATTTTAAAGCTGAAGTTTATGAATTTCAGAATTTGAAGCATTCACTCAAAATAGATTAGCCATCTTCAAAGTTTGTTACAAACTTCATCGCGCACACTGCATAGTGGTGAGAAACAAATTTATTGTCATGGAATTCTTCAAAGCCCCATCTATTGTTTGCAAGTCCAGATTGCAGAAAAATACTATGAAACGTAGTCTGGGAGAGAGAAAAACAGTAGATTGAAGAGAGCTTCTATGCTTTTATTTTCATTTTGTTTGGGGGAAATGCCTGAGGGTGAATAGTTTGACCCAAAATATTAAATAAAAGGCAAGTCCAAATCAGTGAAGTACAGAATTGCAATAAAACAGATGCTTGGGTTAAGGGCAGTGATATTACACCTGAAGAGTTGGTTGTGCCCTTGCTAAAATGATCTGAAAGAGCCTTCAGTGAGGTGGTTCAACTCTGCAGTTCCAGCATTGCACGCAAGAAAGCCAATGAAAGAGTGTCCATGGAGTTAGTTCACATGGAGTTAGCTCTCTTAGGACCAGAGCCCAATTCAACCCCAAATCTCAAGGCTTAAGTGTGAGATCTCTTAGTTTTTAAGCATACTATAGGACTCTCATTTGGAGATGTGGAATTAAGGGTCATTCCGGGCAAGCCTAGTAAGCCAATTGACCTAATATAGAGGGAAAAATAGAAAAAATATTTCTCAATAATACCGATCTTGATACCTAGCTACTTCTTCCTATGGGTATCTTCTGTAGATGGATAGCAAAGTGGCTCATCTTTGATGTGTCAGCTGCATTCTTTCCTGTTGGCTGTAGGACATCTTTAGCAGGTTGGATACCTCGAATCACACAAAACATCTTTGTTGAATACTTGAATTATACCTGTGAAATTACTGAAGCATGTCTGATGAAGCCATTGCAACAGAAGATGGTGAAAACAAGATAGCTATACTTTTCATCTTGTATCAATCCATTCAACTTCGTGTGCATATGCATGTACTTGAGCCGTGTGTCCTTCCGTGTGCAATCCATTCAACTTCATGCCCCTCTTCTAGGATATGGAAGCTTTATTTAATGTTTACTCTTGGCAAAACAAAATTAGAGACCTCTGGATCTTCTTTTTCGCTTTTCCATACTGGGTGTGTGCTTTCATTTTACCTGGCAAAATGTCCAATATCGGAAATCGTTGACGCTTTGTGCTTCTTGCAGGTAGAGGCTCCCAAGAACAGAGGCAACCGTAGGATGCAGAAATGGTACTTCAGATCCACCTCCACTACTATCGTCAGAATATGGTCATCATGGCTTGTACACAAAACCTCTGAGCACTTTGAGCCTGTTCCAGACAATGTCGTCAAGGTTCATCTAGACCTTCCTGACGAAGACTTCATGGAATTTCTTCCGACTTTTGATGTAGTGGTCCTTTCCTCGGGCCACTGGTTCGCTAAGCAATCTGCCTACATCCTCAATGGCACCCTTGTGGGGGGACAACTTTGGTGGCCCAAGACAGCAGGGAAGATGCAGATCAATAACACCGACGCATTTGCTGTTTCTGTGGAGAGCTGCCTTACTGCCATCGCCTCTCATCCAAACTTCAAAGGCTTAGCTATCGTCCGAACGTACTCGCCCGATCATTATGAGGGTGGAACTTGGAACACTGGAGGTTCATGCACAGGAAAGACTAAGCCTGCCACCACTGTAATAACAAATGGGTTTACTGACATGATGCACCAGAAGCAGGTTACCAGTTTTGCTCATGCAGTGGAGAAGATTGGGGCCAGTTCAAAGTTGAGATTGATGGACATAACCAAGCCATTCGGGCACAGACACGATGGACACCCAGGTCCATACAGGAGTCCTGACCCAAACAAGGTTACAAAAAGGGGACCAAACGGAGAGCCGCCACCACAAGATTGTCTGCATTGGTGCATGCCTGGGCCAGTCGATACTTGGAACGAAATTCTACTAGAGATCATCCGGAGAGAGTTCGAAGACTAACGGTGGATCACTGCGTCCAGTTCATAAATTTACATCTATCCTAACACAGTTACCCTGGGAGGAGTGCCGCCCGTGACTTGGAATTAGAACCACAGCTATCCATATCCTTTGAGTTCTTTCTTTTGTTATACGTTGCATCTCTACCTCTATTCTTTTATTTGCAAATAGTTACCTGTAACCATGCTACTGTCCTTTTTTTACCCCTATAATTCAAGGGTTAATGGACAGACTCTCATATAATTGGTGACAATGGCAATAGGCGGTCCTTCTAGGGCGGCTTCACACACTCTGAAAGGGGAAGGGTTTAAATCACGAGGCTTAATTATGAATCTTTATCAGATAACAATCTTTATCTTTGAGTCATTATCGGTTAAATTTAGTGTACAATTTATGTATATTTTTATAATATTCGTTGGGGTTTCCCACCTTACCAACGACCTACTAGATAAACAAGGTCGTATCTATCTCCGACAGGGCTGAAGTAAAAAATAAAAAGTAATCTTTTCTATAATAAATAATGATGAAGTTTAATTTATAAATAATAAATATATTAAATATATAAATAAATTAAAAATAATGTATTGTATTAATAAAAAGTTAATAAATATTTAAAATAATTACATAAATACAACTCATTTAGCTGTTTTAGATGTAAATATATTTATCAAATCTGCATAACCTAATTGTTTAATTGTCGCCTTGTCGGACTATTTCTCTCTCAAATGACAATATTACTAACTCATTTAATTAGTTTATCATGTGACATTGAGACCAATGCGGTAGTTGCAGACAGTGACAAGGTGGCAGCCAACAGATGACATCCATTGCACGATTAGGGTGTAATTCGTATGACAAGTCGGTATAACGTGTGACAGACACCACACTGCACAATTAAGTCATGCAAGCAGATGTCAGCCGCACGACTAGAGCCCATTGAGTGTGATAACCACCTTAACAATCGGTGCGATTAGGTTGCCCGAACGATCGCTATTGTGCAATTAAGATGCAATTGGAGTCGCGTGTTGTAGGACAACGAAGATGGTTAGAAAAAAAAAGATTAGGATTACCTCTTGTTCGATTGATCCGTACTTTGGTGGAAAAAATGCAGGAGAAGAAATCACGTGCAAAGAAGAGTCTTGTGTCGGTGCGTGTCTTGGAGCCATGAAAATAGGGTTTAGCGGTCATTTAAGGTCTGTGTCATTCTTTTTTTTCTAGTATAATCAAAAGTGAAAAAAATAGGTCTTTCTCTAAGCTGAGCCATGAGGCGGTTGCCTCTGTAGCCTCATAGAAATGACGGCTCTATAGATAAAATGATAAAGTTGTCCTTAGTAGTATTATTATCTCTGTTAAAATCGAAATCAAACAAATTAAAAATTACATTTATTTAGATTTTTTAATCAAAATAGAATTGAATTATTTAAAACAATACGTAATTTTTTTAGAAAATTATTTTTCTGAAATAATCAAATTGAGATTCAAAATAAATTAAATGGAAAAATATTTTTAAAAATAAATATATTTTTAATGCGTATAATAATTGCTATCTTTTTAATTCTCACAGATTTAAAATTTTTACTTAAAAAAAAGGATTAAACAACTATCAGCAAATATGTACATAAATAAACTCACAGCGGCTTGAAAACTTTAGTCGAAAGGCAAAATACAGTCAAGAAAATACAGAGATAAATAGATTTTCCTAAAAAATTAATAAAAAAAATAAAAATTTCTCAAAGTGGAGTGGTTAAGTCAAAAATGTGCAATATGACTCGGGTCACTATATAAGTCGAGTAAACACTACCCAAACCCAAAACCCAAAACCTCTACTTCATCGCCCAAATCGCCGCCACCGCTGCTGGTCCGCTCAAACTCGCCGTTTCCGGTCGGATCCTCATCTTTTGCCTTGATCTGTAAGTTTTGATGTCTTTCTTTTGGTGGTTTCAGGATTCGACAAGGAGAGGATACCATGAACTTTAGGAAAGTGAAGATCCCTAACGTTCCCGGAGCAGGGGCATCTGGGACTCTGGTGAAGATCGCCGTCATCGGCACTACCGTCGTCTATGCTGCTGTCAATAGCCTCTATAATGTCGAGGGCGGTCACCGGGCGATCGTCTTCAATCGCATCCAAGGCATCAAGGATAAGGTATTGTTAGATATCCCGAAGAGTATCCATCTTCTGATCCCGTGACTTCCTTAATCTGATTTCGTTTTCATTGTCTGGTAGTCAGTTTGTTTCGTGGCTGGATCCTTGTAAGAGACTCACTAGCTTTTTTTTTATAACTTTATTCGTTTTTGTTTCTCGTGCATTTCTCACAGGTAAACGTGCATTAGGGTTTCTGTATATACGCAATACTTTCAAATATTGTTCGTCTATCTTTTTTTCATCATTGAGCAACGTCAAAGTGGGTTTGATTTAAGATATGCAGACACAACACAGAATGAAGATAGAAGCGCCAACAAAACTATCCTTTTGATATCTCATTTAGCAGCTAAGAACATAAGTACAGAATAATAGTGTATATGTATGTTCGTATGAGATGCAACTGCAACCAATTTCTTGATATTATTTTATGGAATCGGTATCACTGATATAATATTTTTAGTCTGTGACACTTCTTTTGCATCAACAACGTACAAAAAATGAAATATTAATAGTAGTATATTATTCTGCCGTTCTATTTTAACATCAAATAATTAAAATATTGGAATTTTTTTGCATCACGTTTGAAATATTAACCAAGGAAACAGAGTTTTTTTTTCCATTTACTATCCCATTTTTTCCTCAAAATTATAGTATCATCTTCCAATACATTTAGCTATTCAACTATTTGTTTGCTATTTTATTCCTTATTAATATACATTCTTGCTGTGAGCTAAATGTTGTTTTTAACAATCCTTTAATTTGGTTCTTTTTCTTTCTTGCTTCTTTGGTCAGAAAATAGCTCACATGTTAAACTTGAAAGTTCATGTTTGTCACTGTTTGTATAAATACTTTACAGGAATTTTGTCAAGATTAGACAATTCTTTAGAGAAAATAACTTATTTGTTATGTTTTGATTCTTCATGGAAATTAGCAAATTTGCATCTTTGTGTTTAATGATTTGGTGGTCTGTAATAGATACTATGACACAATTTGATGTAGCATGGCTCACTACACGTGGGCTTAAAACTAGGATGGTCCAATTTATATTCTTTTAATGTATGTAGAATTATTTCTGTATGAATATTCTATGAATGTCTCTCTTTTAATTTGGGACCAAACATGGCCCAACATCAACTGTTTTTTAAACCTTTTTTTGTTGTAGATTTTACTCTATGGCCATTTTATCATTTTATATTCTTTATAATTTTTAATATAAAATGTGTATGACATTGTGATCTCAGGCGATCAATGGGTTAAATCAAGTTGAATAGAAAAAGTCAAATGGCCAAATTGCTCAAGTTTTTTCAATCTAAAAAATATTAATGAAGTATTCAGTATTTTTTGTCTTAGGAAAGAACATATTGTTTTTCCCATGTTCATTTTATTTTTTTTTCCTTTATGACTGGAAAGTCTATGAATCATCAAAAGATGCACAATTGATTCACCTTAAAATCATATTCAGGAAATGAAAGGGAGCTTCACAGATTGTGGGTGGCTTTCATAGGAATATATGATCTGTTTATAAGCTTTTACTCTTGCTCATTAGCAGACTTCTTATGTGTAGATCATCTATGCTATCTATTTGAAGTTGGGTGTAGTAATTAGGTTTAAGAGAAGAGTCCAAATCATTTTAACCAGAGAGCTTTCTGGAAATTGAGCTGGTCCCATAGTGAATGTAATAAATGGCTCGAAACCTCAGAAAAGTGCCCTAAATTTTTTATCATTTCCTGTCATGCTGGTGTTTTCTACTAAACTATTTTATATACTGCTTTAAATGTTATTTAACACAGCTTATCCGTAGTTAGTTTTGTTCTATAGTATGCACATCTTCAATATGATCTTCATCATGTGTTTGAAGTTTGTAATGCAAATCAATGACAATGTTGTATTCAGGTCTACCCTGAAGGAACACATTTGATGATTCCATGGTTTGAAAGGCCTATCATCTACGATGTTCGTGCTCGTCCTAATCTAGTAGAGAGTACTTCTGGAAGTCGTGACCTTCAAATGGTACTCCTTTTCCAGCAATGTTACTATCTATAATGTTTTTTATGTCTTCCCTTGTGAGTTGTGGTGAAAATACTCACCTTGCTCTGCCTTTATCCATTGTATTTAAATTTCATTGTTAGTCATGATACGCCTGCCAGATTGGTAGTTTTTATTATTATTATTTTTTTGTTTAAGAGATGATATTCTATCTTGTTATACACCTAGGGAAAGAAAGAGGATAGAGGAAACAAGACTGTTTCCCTGAAGCCATTATGTATATCAAACTTTTTTACATCCATTTATGTTTTTTGAAACAATTTTTCTGTAGTTGTCTGCATTTCTGCAGATCATGTTATTTTTTAACCTTGTATAGGAGATCTATAGTTGGTCAAATCATCTGGTTTTCTGTTGTTTGTTGTACAATTTTGTAATATACATGTAAACCATTTGGATTTTGTTGAACACTTGTAGTCATCAACCGAGTGCCATGGTATTCTCCATCTAGATTTGATTATTTGCCTCACTATTAGTTTTTAACTGTCTGAAGCTTGTTTGGTCAGGTTAAAATCGGCCTGAGGGTTCTTACTAGACCTCTACCTGACCAGCTTCCGACCATCTACCGAACTCTCGGAGAGAACTTCAACGAAAGGGTCCTTCCTTCAATTATTCATGAAACACTGAAGGCTGTGGTTGCACAATACAACGCTAGCCAACTGATCACACAAAGAGAGGTTTAATTATTGTCCTTTACTTTTGATTCAATGCTTGTAGGTATTATTTCTCTCCTGTATGATCTTAATGGGTATCTGGTTGTACTTTAGGCTGTCAGTCGAGAAATACGAAAGATTTTGACTGAAAGGGCTAGAAATTTCAACATCGCTTTGGATGATGTGTCAATAACGAGCTTGAGCTTTGGCAAGGAATTCACTAGTGCAATTGAAGCTAAGCAGGTTGCTGCGCAGGACGCAGAGCGAGCAAAATTCATTGTTGAAAAGGCTGAGCAAGATAAAAAAAGTGCTATTATCAGAGCACAGGTATCCACTTTCTTATGCTAATTTGAGCACATACAATGTTTATTTGCGCAGACTCACTTCACCTGAACTTATTTTCCCAATTTTGCCTAAGGTAAATGGAGATTTTAAAGATTTACTTAGATCATTTTGTATTTTGTTTTTCCAACAGGGTGAGGCTACGAGTGCCCAGCTTATTGGCCAAGCGATTGCAAACAATCCAGCATTTCTTGCTCTAAGACAGATCGAGGCTGCACGGGAAATAGCTCACACAATTTCAAATTCAGCAAACCGAGTCTTCTTGCAGTCAGACGAATTGCTGCTTAACCTTCATGATTTGAACTTTGAAGGCTCAGCCAAGACGAAGAAGTAAAATGTGATTTTCTGGATTCAATCCATCTTGAACTATAGGTGGCTGTCTCTTGATGTGATCAATTTGCTCTTTTCATAATTCTCAAAATTTGGCATTTTCATTTGATGAGGATTCCAATTTTTGAACATTGAGAAATATTCAGTTTGTATCAGCTCTGGGTCAATAGATCCCCTCCTAGATATCCTCTAGAACTTATGTGAGACGTTTAATGATGCACTTTTTAGTTTGACTATGCTTCTTCCTATGAGATGTGAGTTTGATTAGTTATCAATGGTGATTGCATCAGATTAGCTGTACCTTTTGTATTCGTTCTATTTGATTGCTACACAGAAGGGAGTGGGTCAAAATCCATGAAGTGTAATGAATAGATTTTGTTTGAAATCATTTTGGATTTAATTTGATTTGGGAGGAAAATTGGAATGTGTTTAAAATTGGCATTTCAAGGTTGCAGTGCCAATTTCTCATCCAATTGTGAGCTTTTGATTTGTACATGGTTGTTCTTTTACAGAAGCAGAGACCCGGGACTGAATTCGACTAACTCCTTTGCTTGATTCCCTCTGGATAGCAGTTAGGGTTTTACTATATTCAATCAACAAACCTGCTCATTGGTTCTGATTTGTTGACTGCCATAGTTGAGGATGATCCAAAACATCTATGGGGATATAATGGACGGCAATCAAAACTGTGGTAAGGTATCCACTTCATCTCCACTGGTTTTCGCGAGGATTTGAATTAAATGCATGTTTGCATTTTCTGGTAGGATTTAGTTTAACATACCTGATTTGTCTCTTTACTTTCTAGCTAATAGTGCAAAGGATAATTGAAGATTTTAGCACTGTTCAGCGACTTAGAGGACTTGCTCAGGTTAAACTTGAGCCCTAGAAAGCTACGATAAGGATTCTGAGAATGAGCATGAAAAAGTTACTAAAGCTCAAGTGACACTTGAGAACAATATACTTGTAATTGCAATCTATAACATCATTTCCAGTTGTTATTTGAAATTCTAGCAATTATTGAGCATTTATGCTTTTGTGTGCAGTTCGCAGGTAGATAGCAGTGACCAACGGAGCCAAAGAAGCCAGTCAAGCCATGTTTACCATTATATGAGTCGAAGAAACTTCATTGATTACAGTTGAAGTTGAAACTGCATCTAGCAAGTTGTGTGGTGATGAATTGGAAGCTTACACTTCACTACGGTACAAAATACTCTTCCAACTTACAGCAGTTGCTAAAGTAACTTTTGATCTAAAAATACTTTCCTTTTGCACTTTTGCCAAATCCAATTAACATTATATTTGTGCTCTATCTCAAACATCTGTCATCTCAAGCACTCATCTTCCTCAAAGTTGTGTTGTCGAACTTCTTTGAAAGATCACTGTGAGCCAATTGTTTGGTGGTGTCATGTTTCACTGCTCAGATTTGAATCAGTGGTGCTAAGTTTCTAAAGTACTCAATCCACACATCTCATGATTTTATTTTTTTCTTCTCTATTCCATGAAAGCCTTCTTTACGACTTGTCGAAGGAGTTGTCGTTTCAAAGTGTCCTGTCATGTTTAGCATTAATCACGTTTTTCTCCTATCTTTTATTGGATGCATTTATGAAGTGGGGCTCAACTCAACCTTGATTGTTCATTGTGATGTGATTGCCCCCCTTTTGCCACATGGGCTAATGAAATAGATTGAGAAAAGAGTCCATACTATTGGAGTGGAAACTACAAGGATAGAGTTATATATTATTATTATTATATTACGGTGGAATAATAGTTTATAAAGTTCATTAATTTAGGCTTAATCATGTAGTTGAATGAGTAAAAGTTGATCTGGATCTAGCTTGAGTGGGGCCTTTATAAGTCGCCGAGCTGATTGTTGCTTGGTCAATGTGCAATGGTGCGTTTGAAAAGATTGCCAAGTTTGATAGAAGAAAAAGGTCCATTTAGTTCAGATAAACACTACTCGGTAGTATTGATAATCACTACGATCATGCCCATGATGAGTTTTGAAACTATTGATCGACCTCATCGTAGCTTTTATCATCCACCATCTGATGGTACAATGATTGCTTGATATAGTGTTTCCGAGGTTACGGTGCAACGGTAAGTAGTGAGACGGATTTCATAGGCAACGACGATTTGAATAACACCTAGAATATATTACACATGAGGAGTTTAAATTATTTGTGATGTTGAATTATCCATTAGGATTTATCTGTGCTTCCCAATTTATTTTGATAGACTGGAAAATTTTTTTATGGTTGGATATGTCACCTCTAGTATTAATAGAATCTAAGAATTAGATACATGTATTGTCAAAAAAAAAATCCTGAATATTGTCACATTTTATGTTGTTTTGAAGGAGACAGGTCACTACGCAGCAAACATGGATGACTAGTTTGTGGATGCAAAAGATGGTTTTTGAGTAGCGTCCAACGGTGGAACCGATTGATCTCTCGGGCCAGGGTTTCTTCCGACGAACCAAGTTTTGTCAAAACAAATCACACAATAGCCATGTGAGTCACTGTGGTTGATGTGGTGGTCATCGGGTCATTATTAGATGAGTTAAACCCTATGTATAATATTTAGAAAAAAAAAAGGAGTTAATTAACAATTTTTTTATATAATCTTGATATTCTTGAATCGATTAATTCTGTTCCTTGAAAATTTGCCATCTATCATCAAAGTAATGGTAACTTTTTTTTTAATTGGCATAAGATATTAAATTTATGCTGAGGGGTGATTAGCTCGATTTTATAAAAATTTTCGATCAGCTATTAGGATATATTGAAAAACACTCTAAGATAAATGCTTTTGCTTCGAATTAAAAGTCCATCTGAAATGTGTGGTAAGAGGAGGATAATATAAGATATTCAATTAATTATGTGGTATTTAAAAATGGTTAATCAGATTGAGTAATATCGAGTTTAAAGTGATTAATTTGGTCCTATAGAAATTTTTCATCGGCTAGCATGGTAAATTAGAAATTACTCGTAGTAGATGGTACATAAGCCCAACATCCTTTAGTTGCGAGTCTCATTTGGAGGAAAAATCTTTACAAATATGTTGTACTTGGGAATCGAACAGTAGATGTCTAGGAGATAACTGAACACTTATACCGTTGCACAATAGCTCGGGGTTAATCTTGAGGTATTCATGTGACAAAAAGTGATTCGTTCCCCAGCGTCCCCACCAATCCGTCCCTAAATCAACACGAAGGAGGTAAATCACGGGTGACTACTAGCCGTTAATGCAAAATGATCAAGGCATGAGGAGGTATATACTTAGACGTGCTGAGTTTCAATCTCAAGATCTCATGTGGTATAATCTTGAGGTATCAATGTGGTAAAAGATGATTTGTTCGCCCTCAACGCCCCCGCCAACCCATCCCTAGGCCAACATGGAGGAGGTAAATCACATGTGACTACTAGCTATTAATGCAAATCGTTAAGGCATGGGGGAGGTAGCTCGGACACGCTGAGTTTCGACCTCAAGACTCTATGTGGTAATCTCCCATACCTTAACCAGTAACCACCACACCACCCCGAGGAGACCATAATCTTAAGGTATCCATGTGGCAAAAGGTGATTCAATTGCCCTCATATCCCTGTCAATCCGTTTCTAGGTCAATACGGAGGAGGTAAATCACGGATGACTATTAATCATTAGTGTAAATGATCCAGATATAAAAGAAATATATACTCAGATATATTGAATTTCAATATTAAAATCTCATATAATAAATTTTTATGTCTTAACAATCACACTGCTAGGAGACATCTAACTCTTAAGATTGATTGTTATCGATGTGAATTGAGACGGCAGGATAATATCAGACCCGCGCAATTTAATACGAAGCTGACAAAACAATTAAAAGGTAAGTAACAACATGACAAATAATTTAATGAATAAATTACATGGAGGAAAAACATTTAAAAATTGAGTCATTCAATAAAAAATCACTTGTTGTCTCAATACTATAAAAAAAAATAAATAATATCATCTTACCCCCTCGGCCATAATATCATTGTAAGAAATGAGACAGACTATCTAAGAGTTTAAATCTACTCTATTACATTCAAGAAGTTTAAAAAAAAAATTGTGATACTGAGTTGTCCGTTGAGATCTAACTACACTTCCTGATTTGACTCCAGTGGTAGGTGAAAAATTTATCATCTTCAAAATTAATTGGATCATATGAACTATATATCTAAATTAAAAAAAAACTAATAATATCATCTTGTCCTCACAAGTGTTTGAGAATTAGGATTTGAATTTCAAATTAGACACATATTTGGAGGTTAGCTGAGCGTATATAATTCTACCTTTTAAAATTATCAAGCCTTTGATAATGATTAAAAATTTTATATTTTATGAACCATTATGTCAGTAAATTTTGTGAATTTGTTACTCAAAAAATATTAAAATTTTTTAAAATTAACTTGTATTTATAATTAACTTGTATTATTATTATTTTTTTAAAAAATTTTATGTATGCTAATTATCTTTTGGATAAAGTCGGATAATATCTAAAATTGCCAATGTCAATTTTAAATCCGACATTTGGCGGTATATCGATAATTTTAAAACTGCGTGGAGCGTGATTATATACACGTCCGAGGGGTCCCACTTTGTAACAACATTTTTCGCTTTCG
>JBBPFQ010000133.1:928617-941459 GCA_037974815.1 Kaempferia elegans | reverse complement strand
GTATGGAGATTTTTTTTATTGGGAAGAGAATAATATATTTTTAATTTTTTGATGTGACATTGACGTAGTATATTGGAAATTAAAAAATAATTTAGTGAGAAATTTAATTATTAGATACATCCACCTCTCATAGGCTTCCAAGTTCCAATTCCTTATTTCAGACTTTCATATAGAATTATTGTTGCTTTTGCTTGGCACCTAATTCGATTATAAAAAACACTGATTGATTGGACGAATTATTCTAAATAATTAAATGAGACGAAGACCCAGAATTGCACGAGTACGACATGATTCCTACAATCCACCGAAAAATAGGACCACGTCAATTAAGGGTGTTATAATATTTAAATGATATTACAATCGTTGCAGATGAATATTATATTTATGTATTAATAATGTTTATTTTTTTAATAAAGATGAATAAGTAGATAGTTGAAATATATAAATAATAAGGATTAATATTAAAATAAATGTGAGTGCATGTTAATAAAAAAAATATGATATTAAAAGCATCCATATTAATTTAAACATTAATATATATCACATCTTCAAATAACATGTCATATATTTATTATATTAATATTTTTTTTATTAACACATTCTTATTTATTTTAATATTAACATTAAATTTTTTTATGTATCCCACTATTTATTTATCCATTTTTATTCTTTATATCTAAATTTTTTTTTATTTTTATTTTTTAGCAGTAATAGTGTAATACCATTTAGATGTTATAACAACCCTATATTAACATCAATATATCCAAAAATATTCATAACAAAATATTATATGATATACATGTGGTAAAAAAGTGATTTGCTCGACCCTAATATTTCTGTTAATTCGTTCTTAATTAATACGGATAAGGTAAATCACAAATGACTATTAATTAATTAGTGCAAATTGTTAAAACTGATACGGCGGTTTGTTGCCGCTGCAATTTATTGATTTCAGAGGTTGAATATTCAAATGTACGACTGGATGGTTCATAACTACTGACCAGTCCAGTATTTTAATACAATAATAGAGCTCCAATTCAGCACGTCACCTAACGAAAGAAAGAAAGCCAACCATTACCAAACTTCGCCAGATTTCTCCGATTCTTCCTTGTGCTGTTCTGCTTCTTCTTCGTCGTCATCGTCTTCTTCTCTTCCGTCGTCGAGATTTTAGATTGAGCTCCCATAACCGTCTTCCCTCATGAGATGCGCTCGCCTCGCCGGAGGAATTCCGTTCTCGGCCACAAATCGCTCTCCATGAAGCACCACCAGCCGCGCAAGAGTGGGAGGAGGAACCCCTTCTTCGCCTTCCTCTTCACCGTCTTCCTCCTCCTCCTCTTCGTCTACAGCGACGATATCGTCGAGTCCGTCGGCGGATTTTTCCTAGCCGGTCGCGGAGACTCGGCGCGGCACCAGGTTCTCGCCGCGAAGCCGAGGCACGAAATCCATGTCGCCGGCCGCATCGATAGCCTCGAGGAGGAGCCCGATGACGAGGAGGAACAGGAGGCGGTGACAGTGGACGTGCCGCGATCGGTCCAGCCGCCGCCCCAAGGGGGGAGGGGACAGAGCGAGGCGGAGGCGAAGCCCCAGAGAGCGGCGCTGAACGTGCCGCCGGAGACCTGCGACCTGTTCGACGGCGAGTGGGTGTACGACGACGCGGCGTACCCGATCTACAAGGAGCATGAGTGCGGGTTTATGACCGAACAGGTCACGTGCATGCGGAACGGCCGCCGCGACGACACCTACCAGAAGTGGCGGTGGCAGCCCCGTGCTTGCGACTTGCCGAGGTACGTAGACGATCGACTCCATTGATGTGGATCCAACCAACGACATGTTCAATTAATCGCAAAGAACGAACACTCCTTCCTAGGTTTGATGCGAAGGTGTTCATGGAGAGGCTTCGGGGGAAGCGCCTCATGTTTGTGGGGGACTCCTTGAACAGGAACCAGTGGGAGTCCATGGTGTGCTTGGTCCAATCCATCATCCCACGGAACAAGAAGTCTCTCACAAAAATCGGATCGCTCAGCGTATTCAGAGCCGAGGTCAGGGCACGATCGAGTTTGCTGCAGCTAAACGTTGGAGCATTAATGCAGACGAGGTGTTTGATGGAATTTTGCCTTGCAGGAGTACAATGCTTCAGTGGAGTTCTACTGGGCGCCATTCCTGGTGGAATCGAACGCTGATGACCCAACAGTTCACAGTGTCCCTGACCGAATCATCTCCGACTCCATAGAAAAGCATGGAAAGCAGTGGAAGGGAGTGGATTACTTGATCTTCAACACCTACATCTGGTGGATGAACACGCCCAAAATGAAAGTCCTGTGAGTAATTCCATCTATAAGAATTCAGCTGATTACCCTACTATTGTAGTCGATCGACTGATGATATCTGTTTAACTTTAATTCCATGTCTACAGGAGGAGGAGAAAGTTTGGCCGAGGATCAACAAACCACACAAACATCGAGAGGACTACGGCTTACAGGAGAGTCCTCAAGATCTGGGCAAAATGGGTGCACAGGAATTTGAATCCCAAGAAGACAATGGTTTTCTTCATGAGCTTATCCCCCAATCACATGAGGTATTCTTTATTTGTATGCCACTGTCTTTAATTCCACAGTGTTGCTCTGGTTTACAATTTTGTTTTCTGCATTTTGAGTTTCAAATGATTGAAATGACTCTCCGTGACCGGTGGCTCTGCTGTAGACACACCATTTGGCCTCTTTCTTTGACATGGACAGAATTCAGAACTAAAATCATTTAGTGGATCCCTAATGACTTTGGAGTATGACACTTCATTTGTAAGTTAACCTAAAGTCAATTATTGGAACCTGAGTGCCTGGCCAGATCATGCTTTTCCTAGGCTTTTTTGGTCTCTGGTAGCGTAATGTGAATACCAGCTGCTTCAGGCAGCAATTCAACCTCACCTAGAGGCATGATTCCTAAAATGTTTGTCTTTTTATGTCTTCAGCATTATTACTCATTGTCTCCAGCATTTGTACTAATGAGTAATAGTAATCATCCATGATTTTCGTTCTCCGTATTAACTTAATGAAAGATTAATAGGGCCTAAAATGCTTCCGTCTTCCCGTGGCCGGCCCATATTTTGCCAACAATGAAGCAACAGATGATTTCGTTCATCCCACGGTCCCGAAGTGAGAGCTGCCTCCTAGATTTGAGGATATTTAATCGATGAATCCCACATAAATAGATTCTTGTCCCCATGAAACAACTCTGTTTTTTATTCATGGTTATATATTCAAATTGACTGCACAAACTTTCCTTTGTTCACTTTCCATGATTGTTGAGATCATTAAACCATCCAATCACACCGATTATTAATAAACACACAATTTTATGTGGATTTACAATTCGAGTACTGTACGTGCAGGAGCTTGGACTGGGACAATCCGGAGGGGATCAAGTGCGCGCTGGAGACGCTGCCGGTGACGAACCTGTCGCACCCGCTGGAGATCGGCACCGACTGGCGGCTGTTCGCGGTCGAGGAGAGCGTCCTCCGCTCCATGCGCTTCCCCGTTTCCTTCATCAAGATCACCGCGCTGTCGGAGTTCCGCAAGGACGCCCACACCTCCGTCCACACCCTCCGCCAGGGGAAGCTGCTGACTCCGAAGCAGCAGGCCGACCCCGCCACCTTCGCCGACTGTCTCCACTGGTGCCTCCCCGGCCTCCCCGACACCTGGAACGAGTTCATCTACGCCCGCGTCGCCTCGCGACCATGGCCAAAGCTACATGCGCTCACCTCTTGATCAATAATATTCTTCATTGATTTAACCTTCAATTTTTTCCCCCACTATCTTTCACATTTTTATACGTATCATTGTTCCTGAACATATAAAATATAACGTTTATGTAGAGTTGAATTAGCTCATCTCTATCCTTAAAGTAGCAACTAGGAGTTGCATGTGCAGTTCAATCCTCTATATCATAATCACCAGACCAGGGATGATCTAGTGCACAATAATCATTAGATCAGATCAAGAGAGATTAATATTTAGATCTTACGCCCGATCTAACGCTTGTTGAGCACTGGATCAGGGATGATTCGGTGATTGTGGTCCAGAGGATCTGGACTTATTGCATGTGATGGGGTTGGGCTGTATTGCGCATGCGTAGTAGGTTCCATGCAGAATCAAATAATACAGCATGTAAATGACAAAGTACAGGAAACAAAGAACTGAGATGAGGGTGAGAGATCCATTAAACGTTTGACAGAAATGTGAGTGTTTTTCTTTCAAGAACACTACTAGAAAATAGGGCTTTAGAGATGAAATATTTTGTTTCTAAAAGTCATTTTTTTATTTTTAAAACATGTTTGAAACAGAATATTTCGTCTCAAAATTTCATTATTGAAAGTCTCGTTGCTAATTTTGAGATGGAACTATTTCGTTTATAATCTCATAAACAGATTGGAAAATCGCTTATAAATCTATTTTTAAGTTGACCCAATGAAATTAATTTGAAATATAAATTTCATCTCTAATTTTGTTTTAAATCCATTGTTTGTCTGTCTCAAATTACACACATAATAAATATAATTTAATTCATTTATAAATATGTTTACGACTGTTTATAAATTCGTATATAAATTTTGTCTCTAATTTTATTTTAAATTTGTCAATAGTATGTCTCAATTTATATAATAAATATAATTTTAATTTGATTATAAATCTATTTATAATCATGTTTATAAATTCGTATATAAATTCCAACTCTAAATTTGTTTTAAATATGTCATTTCAAATATTATTTTATCAGAAACAATCACATTTTAAATAAATTAAAAATATTTAAAACATCCAAAAGAATTGTATAATTAAATACTCACATCATCCAAATATTCATATTATTTAACTAATTCTTATCTTTGTTTCATTTATCACGACGCACATGGGAATCAGATTCTCTTGGATACAAATGATTTGTATATCTCACCTCTTGAATCATCTTACGAACCATCTCCTTAAGATTTTCTTCTCTTTGTTTACCTTCTGCTATAAGTTTTTCTTCCCTTTGTCTACCTTCTTCAATAAGTTTTTCTTCCCTCTGCCTATTTTCTGTGATGACGAGTTCCAATTTTTTTTGGCTTTCAATAATTTCTTTCTCCATCCTCTTGCTAGTTGCACGCATGTCTTCAATTTCTTGTGATAGTTCTTTGTTCTTCTCATTAGTAATTTCATTAGAACTTCCATTGTATGATCTTCCAGAGTTTTGATTGCGTCCAAATCCATACACTCTCCCCTTACATTGGTCACCCACCACATCACACCACGATTTGAGATTGAATGAAGGATGAGTAGAGGGATCATCAACATTTTGTCTCTCTCTATATTGTTCCTGTCCATATTACAATAATCTATATTAGTTTAATAAATATAAAAACAAACAAGTGAGATGTCAATATGATATAATAAAATATTAATGAAGAATTAACTATGTTAACTTACACTAACTTGGGCCGGTTTATTGTCAACGGAAGTGAGTGAATCAGCAAAAGAATGTTTTCCACAGCCAATGGAAGCAGATCTCACAAGTAAATCATAATACTCTAAAGCTTTATTCCAATTTCCTTCATGCTCGAATGTCACTATCTGTGATGTTAACTGCGCAGACGAGTAGATAAACACGAATAATAGTTGTGACAAAGAGCAGCCTCTCAAACATGTGAAGTCAGAGATGTTAGCTTAATCCAAAGCCCAAACATTGTTATTACAGTTCATTTATCAACAATTCTTTTCACACATGAAAAGATAGCAACATTTTGTTCTTAGCAGGAAAAAAACAGGATAACTAAATATAAATAATCCAAGTAAATAGCAAACAACTATTTTTCCCAAGTAAATATCATCATAATCACACTTTGTCAACTCAGTTATTAATATTTAGGATTGGATATGTGGATATCATCAATCCAACAAACTCTTTTTAAACAAAAAAAGAATAGAGAAAAAATATCAATAGAGTTGAGTAAAAGGTTTCTAGCAGTCACTCTCATATTTCGCTAATTAAATAATTTAACAATCTAAATCAATAAGGGGGAAATTAGTTTATATCTATTTGTCTACAAGTATTCAGAGATTTGAAAGCGGATAATTTGATTAGTATGACTTTACTTGGTTTGTTTGGACAATGCCATATATACTGTCTGGCTCGTTGATATGTCCAAATGCAGTCATAAGCAGATCCACATGCGGAGGCGACTGAACACATAATGACAAAATCAGTTTGATACAAGTGATAATAGGTTTAATAATAATAAACTAGCATATATAGAGAATTAATGATGACTGACCGATTCCAGATGTGAGAAATCAGGGTATCCTAACTGAAGACCATTAAAACGTTCTTCACACCAATGCTCAATGTACAAAACTGCTGTGAAGTATGATCCACAATGCTGTAATGTGGAGACAGAAATTATATTGAACAGAGACGGAAGACCTTGACTAGTCATAAATGGTTCTACATAAATCCAACTTCTAACAATTGCTCATACAGAAAAGTATAGGTACATTCAGAGTTAGGTTACCCTATTAGTTTTCCTCCAGATAGACAAGCAACAAACAGAGAAAGGTGCAATCTACTAAATTACTCTTTAATGCATGCTGAATATTTTAACAGGAGAAAATGTAGTATAGATTTATAAGCTATATAAAACACAAGCCCATTAAGTAGGAAATAACAAAAACCACAAGGTGCAAACTGCATCTTATCTACTTTTCCTAATATGCAACTTTTGTATTCAATAGAAGTGACAATCTTTGTTGACCAAATGGAAAGGGAAATCATCATTAAAGACAAAACACATAGGACTTTACCTTTTTCCATGAAGACTTTGACATAGAAACATTAAGAGAACGGTCTTTCAAATTTCCTGATGCACCAAGAGTTTTTGTTCCAGTTGGGGTTTTACTATGCTGTAACAAAATATAAATTATTTCAACCACCATCATCAAGTGAGGTTTGTTCTGACTACATGAAAGTATCTACACAAATATTATCCCTCATGATAAACTATATTACTAGAATATTAACAACATGTTTTTACAAATTGACTTAGACTCTACTTCTTGCAATAAAGTACATAAAGCAAGCACTAGCCATGGTTAGATCAGGATGAGAGCAGCTGTTCAATTATTGGATTTTTTTATACCCTAAATTAACAAAAAAAAAGACAAAACTAGGTAATTGTTAACAAATTCAGACATCTCTATGAGTATATTTTTGTGCTATAAGCATTACATGCCAAATTTTAAACTATTTAAATTTCATGTCAAATTTTTTCAAATTTTAAATACTAAGCTGAACCAAACTAATATTTATTTTTTGGGTTGAGCTAAAGTCGGTCTAGGTTTAAGTTGATCCCATCAGATAGACATTGCGATTAGGGTAAGGTGGGTTTAAAACTTTAGAGTCATTTTGGCCAATTTAGAGATGGTCTAATTGAATTAAGTTATGTTTCATTGGGTTAGTGGAATTTTGGGAGGTTGGAATTTATTTATATTTGCTCTCTCCATGTATTTCTCCTTCCCTCTCCCATGCCTTCTCTTCGTCCAATCCCTCTCGCTCTCATCCATACTCCACCCAACCTCAACAACAATCACCAACAAGTCGTCGTTGTCGGTTTCCTCCATTCCTCTCCTCTTGTAATTCTCTAATGAGATTTATTGGCGATAATTAAAAGATAATAACTAATAGAAAATTATTTGTGATAAAAGATAGTGAATCGATGACAGATAAGGTGCACAGTAAGTGAAAATCAAAGAAAGATGAAGGCTAGGTGGATGTTTGAAGGTAGGCAAAATAATGACTGGCTAATCATATTGAGCCCTTGTACTCCTTGAGCCTTCCTATAGTCTTTATTGTACATGTTGTAATAGGTTTCTCTACTTCTTGAGGTTATCTATCAAAGAGCAAAGATAGTGAGTTTTCCAGGGTGACTTGGTGACAAATCATAGCTCATAAAATAGGAAGGAGGGTTCTAGACCACGTTACATGCCTTTGTTAGCTATTGTGTTATGTGTAATTCCTTTATCGTTCATTCCATTGCATATAATCTTAATATGACCTTGTTAAGATTGTGGCAAGAGTAGAAATGCTTATAATTGCAAATACAATTGCTATTCAACCCACTAGTTTATATGATCATCCTCACATTCAGTCCCCAACATTGTGATCATAAATGATGATAAATAAGTGGAACTTGTAATAATGAATAGTAGTAATTAAGTGAAATAACTTGAGATAGTTAACGATGATAGAAGTGGTATAAAGATGAGAATTGACTTTATATTGAAATAACATGTCCAAATTAAAACTAATGAGAATGATAGCTTATATAAATTCTTCTTGGCCTCTAAAGATTAAAACTACAATTGATCCACGTCTTTTCTTTTCTGTTTATTCACTTACAAATTTGTGGTTCTCATTGGCCTCTCGTTTTGCAAGCAAAGATTGATTTTGAAATCTTAGTTGTTTCAGATGGTGTATAGAGTTACTCATAGTTACTCAATATGTAGAACCATATTTTGTTTACCAACATTACTATTTGTACTAGCCATTCTGACATTTTGTTAATGTATATTCTCACGTACACTTCCAGCTACATATTGTCACTAACTGATGTAGCTTTTGATAAGTGAAATCGCTATCTGAAGGCATGACACTAAAGATTGTTGATTCATTTATCCAAAGTTTAGCCAACTCACTAGAAGAATAGCAAAAATTCCTTGTTTAAGGAAATTTACTATATATCATCACTTTCATACCTTCATAGATGTTGGGAAAGAACCAGCTATTTCTGCAACATATATAGATCGAAGTTTGTTCAATGCCCTCAGCATAGTTTGAATTGACTTAACCAAGCCATTAGATTCACAAAAGATGTTCCTCTCAACCTAGAAATGGTAAACATGGAATAAGTCATCACATTTAAAATTATCACAAATACTAAAATACACTTTCCTAGTAACGCTCAA
Source organism: Kaempferia elegans (assembly GCA_037974815.1). Taxonomy (NCBI): domain Eukaryota; kingdom Viridiplantae; phylum Streptophyta; class Magnoliopsida; order Zingiberales; family Zingiberaceae; genus Kaempferia; species Kaempferia elegans. The sequence goes on along the minus strand of JBBPFQ010000133.1, from coordinate 932,469 downwards.
ACCTCCTGAGAGATAATATGACAAAGGTGAATATCTGAACCAATTGTCTTAGCTATATTCACCAAGACATTTGGAAATAAAAGCTCAGCTATATTCTCTTTCCGTAACACTATATTTTGGCAAAGTCTGCAAATGCAAGAAAAGACTATATTAAAATTTTAAAATAATATGACATTGAGACATATTTTTTTGATAAAACATTAAAATGGCGAGAACAATTAGGTAGCAAATAGTACCTAAGAATTATATCATCACAATGAAGAATAAGTGAGTGCACCAATGTGCAGACCCACATTTTGTAAGTTTTATTTTGTGTTGTCCACAAAGAAGAATCTTCCAATGAAACTGCTCCTGTAACAATAGCTTCATGTTATTAACCAAAGGATTATCAACTAGCTTAGCCACATCTTCCAGCAGGCAATAGACTAAGACCTCAGCTAACATCGATCTGATTGTTGGTTATAAAATTAGAAGGGTAGGAGTGATTCACAATTTTTTTAATATTGAACTAGTCAGTACAAGCAATGAGAGAAAAAACAATTTGACCAATGCCGTTGCCCCATTAAATTACATTCTATTTTCCTTCAAAAAAAAAGTCATTAACTATTTCAACAGTTTTGCATGTCAAAAAATCATTTTCGGGCAAAATGAACCAAATCAGCACCCGACACAGATTCACTCATGCTGTAGCTTAGCAACCTGTAGTTGGCATCACTAATGATATCGTGATACTGTACCTTTCATACAAGGACGGAATAAATGCTAAACCAAGATTTGAAACCACTATTAGAATTGTCATTCTGAAATAGGAATGCTTTTCATACTCCTACAACATTTGGTATGCTTAAAACAAGATTTTGGGTTCTCAAGGTTTCGGAAAAGACAGATCCCTGTCATATTACATCTGCATGAATAGACAGGTCTAAATAAATTGTTGACTTTGCTTGGGGAGTAGGACAGGTACAACAGCAACTGCATCTGTCTCTCACCAAAACTCGGAACTAAATATATGAAGAAATGCATTGTATCTTAGGGAAAGAAATTTCAATTATCAAATAAGGTTCCTAGAAAAGGTAAAAGTGAAAAGAATAACCAGAGCATGCCCATGCATTCAAGAAGTAAACAATTTACAACTCAAAAATCAAAATGAGGAAATCACCATCAGAAGTTTTTCCCATATCCAAAAGCATTTTTTCCACGACATCAATATTCACACCTTTTGAATGAACCTGGAGATAGATAAATAGATTATTGGAATCCCAATCTAATTTAAAAAAAAACAAATATTTTTAGGTATTTACCACAACAAGAGACTTCTCATATGGATCAAGAGACGATAAAGCAGCAAACCCCTTTTCAGTTGAAAGAATGCCCTGGCATTACACAAAGTTCAACGTCAAGTCATTGGGCAATTAATAGCATGGAACTGTATGATTCTAACAGGGGAAAGCAGCAAATAGACAACCAGAAGAGCATGAAAGAGAGTGAGAACAAGATCAGTTCAACAACATCAACCAAGAAAATGCATGGGTATGAGCTTCAAGTGAACTTTCAGACTTTACCCGCAATGTTCGTGAAGCGATGTCCACAATCTCCACAGAATCATCTGCTAGAAACTTTTTCAACAATCTCAAAAGATAAACTAGAAGCTCATCTGAAACCTCCGAATATGAAGAGGCATTTTTCTCCTTCAGGTGGACAATATCCAATGTCCGGGAAGTATGGCTTTCAGTAGACATAGTTGGCAAATGAAAGACAACATGACAAGGATCACCTATACCAGTCTGCAGCAATAATTTTCCTTTAGAAAATAGCAGGTGCCAAATGTCATATAGGATCTAAAACATCTTGAAGGTCATTGGTAAAAAAAAGTTCATCACTAACCCGAGACATCAAATCTGCAAGCATTCCACTCATAACATTTTCTTCATTGGAGCTGCACAAGTCTACAAGCTTCCAAACAGCACAAATAACATCTGGATCATTATCCCAGAAGCTTCTTTTAGACACCTGTCCTATATTCTTTTTCCCAATAATCTCTCCTGACATCAACTTCTTGTGAAGATTTCGAAGGCTAACAAAACATATAAATTAATCTAAATTAATTGGCATTCAGCATATTAAATTCGAAATGAAATCAAATATAATAAGCTCATACCTCCATGTAAGAAGCCCTTTAGGAAGATAATAAGCTCGTTTTGCAAACTAAAGAGATACCAAGTTAGAATAAGAGAGAGCAATTAGTTAACGAGAAAAAGAAGGAAGAAGATATACCTTCAAAAGTTGATCCCTCACAGAATAACCCTGGCAGAGGTCATCATGAAATAGTCTTATTTTCTCCAATGATTCAACCTCCGGGAAAGGCTCCAATTCCTAGAGAAAAAAACAAAAAAGGTGAAAAGACATAGTATCTAAACCCTAAACCTATACTGATCTATATTTCCATTGAGATTTATGCAAGACTATATCGCTTCTAATATCCATATTTCCAAGTTATATCAAATTGGATTTTTTTTATTTCTTCTCCCATGACCCATCGCACCTTCAACAATTATTGATTCAGTTATCTAATTATTACACATGTTGGCCATTTCTTGAACATGTTCAAACCATCTTACAATATTTTCACTCAAATTACTACCTAATGCAGATGCACAATAAATGCTCACCAAAATTTCATCTTATCTTTCCTCATAATAACACACACTAAAAATCTTAAGACTTCACTACCACATCCTATAATTAATTTGACCAATTACTTGGTGAATTAAATCGTTAAATGTTATTGAGGCTTAGATTTGATCAAATTAGTGTTAGCTTAGACAATGGATAACTTAGACATGGTTTATTGGATGCCTATTGGGTTAAAACATAGGTCTGATTTTATCTAGGTTCAAATTGATTCAAATCAAAGATGTCTTGAATATGAAACAGTGTCTATTTGGGCTACATCAGATCTGATTAAAACTGACCCAATATTCGACCAATTTATTTGAAAACTTCACAGTGTATCAATCTGTCAAAGGAATCTGGGATCTCAAAATCATCTTTATAACTGAGTGTCTTAACAACATCAAGGTCCTCCCAAACCTGATCCCCATCATCCCCTCACCCTCTCACCCTTGTGGGCTTCATTAACACTTTGATCAAAATAAATGGCAACAAAGTGATCTTCCGTGTTCTACAATGCTACAAGAGTGGGTTGTTTCATCCCTGTCCTCCAAGTCAATCACTTTTTCTCTCCCCCATGTGGCACTTCCTTGGTGTTAGAGTCACTGGAAATCAAAGGTCTTCTTGTATGATTGTAGGATCTGGTGGAGGAGGCAAAGACCCTATCTTTATGATCATTTTTTGCCTCCTCAAAGACTTTTATAGCAAATTTCATAACTACAGTCACTCTTTGTACAATTACACATGACAATTGATTCCCCACCAACTTAACGAGAAAGGTGAGATGCCTATCATCCTTCATCAGATATGAATTTTTCATAGATATACAATTTGAGAAGTGTTCCTCATCACTGAGTCTTTCTAATATGTTAGATTTTTCTTGGTTTTATGCCGATGGTTGCAGCTTCAGTTAGGAATGTAGTAGATATTTCTAAGGTTTGAAGATTTCCCCATTGCTATGAAGGCAAGAAATTTAAACTATGTGGGCAACTTGAATGGTTGGTGCAAACTGAGAACAACAAAAGAGTCTTTCCTTCTATAGTTAATATGTAGAAAGTGGAGCAGTTGAGTATCTACAATTTAAGCATAATTGAGTTGAGTGGACAACTAAGATGGCGTTCAAACAGGACTTATCATTTGAAAAAAAAAACAAATACGAGGCATCGTTATACTATTCATTGT
>JBBPFQ010000133.1:564991-580617 GCA_037974815.1 Kaempferia elegans | reverse complement strand
GTGTGTGCAATGACTAATATTTGTATAATATGTGTGTAATCTATGATTATAAATGCGGTTATATTATTTTATTTATGTTTATTACTTTCTATAAATAATATAATTCGATTATTATAAAATGATAAAAATATCATGTAACTTCTACCCAAGTTGAATCATTGACCAAATCTAACCATTGATGCCCTAAAATCCATAAATGTTGCCTTCTTCGACGAGGCATTCAAATCTAAGAGCAATGGCACAAGGGGTTGACCCACAACAGCGAAGGCGGAGGTGGGAACCGGGCGGCGATGACTAAGAGTATATTTAATATTTAAATTTTAGTTAAATATTAGCTTAGAATGTAATTGAATCACATTTTGTTAGGTTACAAAACTTTATTACATTTTGTAATCCATATTATATTATAGCTTTAAAACTGTACTAAACAAAGTAATCCATATTGTAATGTAATCAATATTACGGTACCAGACTGATTACTTCTCACCAAACGTTGCTAGTGTCTAATTTCTCCTATGCAAAAGATCTTTGTGTTGTGACAATTGTCTCCATGATTTATCCTTTCCCGGAAAGAATAGGCAACTATTTTATCTAGAGGCGCAAACGAGTCAAGTTGCTCAGCTGTGAGCGAGCGACTCAATGAAAACTCAACTCGAACTCCAAGTTAATCGAACTCGAGCTGAATTGATTAGAAATTGAGCCGAGCTCGTCGAGCCTAATTATTATTGTCTCGGTGGCCCACCAAGCCAAACATGTTAGTAATAATATTTGTTTATAATATATTAAATTTTTAATTAAAAAAATAAGAAATAAAAAAAAAAAAGCTCGAGCTCAAGTCTACGTGCTCAAATAGCTAAGCTCGACCTCGGGTCAAACTAGTATAAATCAAATCGAAGCGAGCTTAAGCCATTCAACTTGATTTGACTTATTTAACGTCCTATGTCACCCCCAATAATACTAAATTAAAAAGAAATAAATAAAAATTAGGCGTAATTTCCCAATCACTCGCATCCGATTTCGGGAGCAAAGATGGCAGGAAACCGATACAGCGTGTCGGAACGGTCGAGGTTATGTCGGTCGTCGCTACAGTGATACGTATCCAACGGATAGAAATCACATCGCGTCTTCGTTGCTAAGAACGGAAGATACAGATTGATCTCTACTCTACCAGTGAAGAAGAAGAGAGAGCCCTTAATTAAATTAGATATATTCTCACTCCATTGCTTTAAAGACAGCTTTAGTCATTCAATTGACAAGTAATCACCCACACAAACATGTTGAAAAGACACTTCATTATCTTTAACCCATTCCATCAATGGACATAAAATGCTTGCTAAAACTACTGTAGCAGATAGATGATCGATTTGCATGGGACACGCAGGTGCTATGCAGTTTAGGAGAAGAAAATCGCTTTCCTGCACGTCTTTTAATGAGCTGATATATATAAATTTTTGTGCAACTTTTGAGTCATCATCAGCTTTAGAATGATGAGACAAGTCCTTGAAGCTTATCTTTTTCCACCCTCTGGTCAGTGAAAAGTACGTGTGCTTTGAGAACCGACTGGTGCCACCTTCCATGTTCGAGTAAATATACAGGCTTTTATTATGGCTTCCATGTTCGAGCACGTAGGTCGCTACCCTCCATTAATGAAGGCAGAGGTTGCACAAGCTTGTAGGTAGTGACAGAGCAGAGTCCTCTGTACTTCCTTTTCAGTTTCATGGATTCATAAATAAACAAGCAAGTGCATGCAGACATGCAGTGCTACTTAATTTATAGACAGTGAGCATTTGGAAAATATAACTGAGAAATATACCTCTGTGTTATTGCAATAGCCCAGTTACTCCGATCCTCTGCTAGTTTCTGCCAAATTATACGGTGATAATATTGATTAATTAAATTGTTAGTCGACTATAAACTATTTTTATTGATCTAAATAAAAGGGATGAATTAATAAGTCCGATTTTAAATTTTAACAAATAGAAATCACTTACAAATATCCTTTAGAGAGTCTTTAAAGAAGAATTAAATAAACAATTTTCGTTCGTTTCCTTCAGCAAATCACTGAACCCAAATCATTGCCACACGTTTGCTTTTTACTGTCCGTTCGTTGTGTATGCTAATGAAATTTATATATGTTTTTAATGGTTCAGATTTTATCTTCGCAGCTCAGATGAAATAGATATGAGATCTAAATAGTTATAAATATTTATTGGATATATATATATAAAGAATTTTTAACCTGCATGCGCGAACAACTATGCAGGAGCTATTTTTTCAAGAACAACACACTTGCGGAGCTGTTCTTCCAAGAACAACTATGCAGGAGCTGTTCTTGGAAGAATAGCTATGTAGGAGATGTTTTTAATTTTTTTTTAAAGAGCTCCACAATGGAGTTGTCCTTCTCAGAACAACTCCATTTAGAGACGTTTTTTTTAACAACTCATGCATAACTATTCTTCCAAGAACAACTCTGCGAGGGAGCTATTTTTCTAACCGCATAGCTGTTATTTAAAGAACATCTCTACCGTGAAGTTGTTTTTTAAAAAACAGTTGTGTCATGCATGCAGGAGAGAGACTACATGTAGCGAGTGGGATTAAAACAATTAAAGTTATTATCACATTAAAAGCTTCACATCACCTGTGGTCCACAGTAGTGCATGTAAATGTGTGCATGCTATATATATATAAAAGTTTTAGCTTGCACATCCGTCCATGTGCAACGCGCATGAACGTCCGAGTGGGATGACGCCTTCATGTGCACTGAAGGTGCCCTCAAAGTGGGCGGGAGGGCACCTTCATGTCCACATGCACATATTTAAATCTACCACCACCCACCACATTTATTCCACATGTTCAAATGGTAATTATTCAACGAACGCATCAAAATTATCTGATACATTAACCATAATGGGAAACGGACTGGCATGCATTACCTTCAGCATTAGTCGTTCAATAATTCACCAAGGATTCTGGTGGATGAACCTTTAGCTTTAATTTGCCAAGAGGGATCTCTAGATTCATTGCAAGACTTTGAACCCAATCAATTGTCAACCATCAGGCTCCGGGCAAGAGTGCAATGGAAAAACGCCGGGAGGATTCTCATACTATCATGCCTCGATACTTCAATCCCAGCTAGAGTATGCACATCCTCTATTCCCGGTAGAGCGGTTGTGCTAGCACACTATCTAGGTGGAAATCTTTGGACAAAGTCGATCACCAATAAAATAGTCAATTTAAAGGACTGAATACCTTGAATATAAGAAAAAAATTAATATGAGAAAAGAATTACAATTTAAAAATAAAAAATGTCAATCTAAAATTAAAATAAAATAGTAAAAAAATTATTTTAAAAAAATTGTGGATGCCTCCACAACCTCATGAGACCATTGCAAGGTCGCAACAGCCTTTGCGACCTCCGGAGGCCTCGCAGTGGCAATGTCAGTCAACGGGTGGAAAGGTAAATTTCGCTCGTGCTACCAACATGGCACAATATTTAAAACCTCGACTCAATGTATCTATAATCAAAGAGACTATCATGGCATTGGCATCCTTAATTTATTGGCCACTCATTTATATTTTGACTATGGTCCTCAATGAATACATTCAAATTAGCAGATTAGCTCACCAAGAAAACCAAGGTCTTGATCACATGAGAAATAAAATACACATAATCTATATCATTACATCAGCATAATTTAAGCAGATCTCATAAAGAAAATATCAACCCGAAACTCATCCACTGTAACTAACCTGCTTGGATTTGCAACATATCTCACAAAGAAAATACCAATTGAAAATGAAACTCATCCATTGAACAAGTATATGAAGCTATGAATAAACATAGAAGCGTTGTGACTGACCTGCTTGGATTTCCGACGAAATGCAAACATAATTGTTCTCATGTCTTTCCCTACAAAAGAAAAAAAAAAGTCATTTAGATCTTTTTTATATAAATTCAAATTACACAACATACTTTTGAGAAATTTTCATCCATAAAGATCAAATAGAAATTTAAAAAACAATGTAGGAGAAAAAATAAAAAAGATCAAATGGGGAGAAAAAGTAGCTGCAGTTAGGTACTACTCAGAACCTTGCATATATTTGGATATAAATATTTACCTAGCAGGTAACTAGTGAGCACAAGTAAAAGAAGAGAAAGATGCAATTGAAAAAATTCTCTCAAGTCAACCATTCTTTGGTAAGGAAAACACATTAACAATTTCTTTTATATAGTTAAAGCTTACATATCTAATCTTTATCAAATTAAACAGGAAAAGCTTCATGTTCAACTTTCATTTGTGTTTCCATCCATCCAAGTAAACAGATAGGAGGAATACTTCCTATTTTTTACCACATCCCTCAAAATTGTGAATTCTTAGCCCTCACTCAATTCACATTCCAAGAAAACATGTCCAGAGGCTCAGTTTACTTGAGAGGAGAGAAGGGGGAGGGAGAGGACAGAAGGCTCAAGGTTGACTTCTTGGTAATGGGAAGAAAAGCAGGGAAAGTGGGAGGACAAAATCAACCACACAACATTGTCTTCTTCCCTATTCTCCACCATAACTGTGAAGGTTGAAAGACGGTGATTCCTTTCCTCCACAACCTTGAGATGGAATACAAGGCATCCGAAGTGTGGTGCCGTGACTGTGACTTTGAACATCTTGACCCTTTACTATATTATGAAGTGTGGTGCCGTGACTGTGACTTTGAACATCTTGACCCTTTACTATATTATTCCCTTTCCTCTGTTGCTAGGAGTCCCTTTCTTCCCAGATCACAGTCAACGTCGGCAAGTGCAGCAGTGAGACAAACATGGTCAGAGGCCCCTTTCCAGGCAATCACAATTGGCAGCAAGAGAAGGGACATGGCAGTGGAGGATCAGAGGTCCTTTACACTCCAGTTACAGTTGGCATTAGGTGGGCCTAGCAATGAGACAATGTGATTGCAGACAGGAAGAGATGGGCAGTAGAGGCGAAGGGCGAGGCAAGCCCAACTCTTTGCGCACCTTTTGGCTTAATCCTTTGACTTAGTCAACATTTAGGCTGAAGCACAAATAACCAAAACTGAATTTGCAAGGTCATTTGTGGACAGATTCCCTTCCACACATCACATGTCACATTGACATCAAGGGGCATTAATATTACCCGTCTGCAGAAATCAAATTCCTTCTCTGAAGTAATCATGGGATTAGGAAACGCTTGCTTTCTCCAATCAATGACATGGAATAATCTAGTGTGATCTTATGCTTTAGTGCATCATATCGAGTATAACTAGACATGTTAATTATCTTATCTGCATTATAAAAATTACATATATATATTCCTCGACACAAGTATCCTTGAACATACCAACAACTTGAAGAAGACGACGGGATGGTGCCTTAATAGATTGACGTGGAGCTGATGGGAGCTTCACAACCTGAAATAAGTCAGAAAGAAAGCACAAGGAAATACTACTTCATATCACATATCCAAAAAAAACTACACAAAAAGAGTTGACAGAGCAGTAGCAATAGGAGGATATTGCAAGGTTAGCACATAAACATGCTACTCTTTGATTTGCTTGGATTTCATTAATACATGCAAGGTTTAAAATTTTGAGTCGTGCCAAAATTTCGGTATATGACCCGAACAATACGATTTTGATATTGTGCCATGCCGTGCCGATACGGTTTCAAGACTTTTAAAATATAAAAAATATTAATTAAAAATATTTTTATTAATATTTGATCATTATATATATTTATTATTAAGTTATATTTGAGATGTTGAATGTTAATTTAAGTTTTGATATTATACCTGAAATGCTTAATTCTTATGGAGTAAAAGTCGATTTAGGTTAATTGAAGCTCATTGAGAAGGTGTAAGCTATATTTAATTTAGATATATTTCGATCTAAGAAGGGAAAAGAATAATCATCTTTAAAGAGATTAAGAGGTTTTGATTTTTCTCTATTTACCTTAAGGGGTATTTTTTCGTTTGTTTATTTTGATGGAGAAAATATAATAATGAATGAAAGAGGAAAAATATTAATGAATAAAAGAGAAAAAATTAAGAAGGAAAATTTTAATAGGAAAAAAAGAAATAGCTATTTAAAAAATAAAAAATTCAACTCTAAAATTAAACATTTTAAATTAAAAAAATGAAGAAAATAAATTAATAATAAAACATGAAAAATAAATTCAACAAACAAAATCGTGGTTGCCAGGTCGTAGAGGGTCGCAACGGCCTCACAATCGTAGTGTCGTTATTGTGCCGATGCTGGTCGTGGAATAGTAAATTTCGTCTATGTTGGCTGACATGACACGAGATTTAAATCCTCAAATACATGTATGCAATTCTCATCTAGTTTTTTCTCCTTTAAATTGTGTCACCCAGTTTCCAGATCATTTTAGTTTATTAAACAAAGTAGAGAGTGTTGCTAATAAATGCTGATTAAAAATGCCTAGATCAGCTAGGTTCAACTAGGCTTAAACCCATATGAATGAAGTATGCATCTAACCGTTTTAATTAGGCTTCCACTTACATTCAGTTGAATAAGCCCTGGGCATACAACAGTATAAAGACACTTAGGATTTGGACAAAATCTGCAAACACTAATCCACTAGAAAATGTAAAAGATTAATGATGAAGATTTTTTTTTTTACTTACATATTTACTGAATTTTTCAATTGTTGCCAATGGGATGGTGCCTAATCCAATTACCTGCTGCGACACCTCACTCTGCCAAAGCAAAAATGGTAAATCATGCACAAAAAAGAGTGTCATCCACAAGATATGATAGCAAATAAGTGCATATCAACTGTCAGAACAGAATCACATGGCTATGGATTTACATTTAAATAAAAAATGTCCATAATTCCTAATCTTCAGTGACAATGACAGTTGTTTAGAGAGAAACTATGCAACCCTGATTGCCTAAACGGGACAAAACTAACAGCTGTCACTTGTTAACTTATTTGAAGAAATAAACCTCCTTGTTTTATTTCACTAAATCTAGCATTCTTTCGGGCCTGTTAGTTATTTGATAGATCATGAAAATAAAAGTAATATAGTGATAAACTGGATATAATTAAATTATCTTCTGGTATTTGGAATTTTCGACATTACAATTTTTTTAAGACTCGGGCCTCATGTTCTATGCAAGTTGAAAGCATTGTGCCAGAGTTTTCAATCATCAGTTGGCATGTTACACTCAACACACCTGAAAGCATGAGATCAATGCAAATGGGTTTTAACACTATAATCCTCTTCAATTTAGCTTGTTTACCTCCAAATATATTATAACATGCATCTCAACTAATAATTATATCAATAACAAAATGAGTATCATATATTGGATGAGCATTGGTTCTTACAACCTCTATGAGATTCAATAATTGGAAAACTATCTAGTAATATAATTGGTATTGCCACATGCCCCTAAATATATCTTGGTTAACTATTGGAATTGGACTGACCACACTATAATTGAAAGAGACATAGGCACAAGATACAGATATCAATTTTTCCAACTCTTGCATCAACTAATTTTGTATGATGTTTCCCAATTTTTCCAACTTTGGCATCAACTATTTTTGTAGTTGGTATGCTCTCATTGTTGATTCACCTCTTCCTCTCCCCTCGCTTTTTACAATGTTTCATCTATCATATACGGTATTAAATCTTATTTTATGTCAATTAGCACAGATGTAATTTACCATTTTACACCGTTTTGATGGTCGCTCAGCATACAAAACACTTGATACACTGAAAATTGACTTTGCAAGCAATCTTCCTCCATGAAACTTCCTCGAGCAAGTCTTGTTCCACGAGAGGATTTTGTAGGTCGTTTGCAGCTAGTGATCTCACCTTTTCTCAGAGGAATTCTACTTTTCATGGGCTAAGGTTGCACTGGAGCAATTCTATCAATTATGCCCATGCCAACCAGCATATGGAAAAGTTAACCAAATTGATATTGACTTCTCAAGCAATTTTCATACATAAAGCCTCCCCAAGCATGCATTCTTTAGCAAGCATTCCTCAAGCACATTTTCCATGTGAGGCTTCCCTAGGTCTTTCATGACACAGATCTCGTCTCTTCTATAACGGTTCATGTTGAAGTTCATCTTCCGCAAACTAGGGTCCCACGAAAGCAGTTATGTGGTCTCACAATCTTCTTTGGTGATGATTTCTACTGGAGATTGATATGTAATGTTCCTCTCTCGCTTCTTTTTCTCCTTCCCTCCTTGATATCTCCTCATACTCATCAACATTATGGAATGTGATACTTAACCAAAAAACTATAGCAGGTACTAAAGGTATCATCCCAGTGCACACTTCATAGTCTTCAAAATTCTACCAAGATTATAACATGGTCTTTTCTTTCAGTGAAATGTATGATTACAAGAACCTAAAGCATTTCATCTCTCATCAAATCCATACTGATAATTCTAAGATGAATTTCCACTTCAGAACTATTTAAGGTTCATAACAAATAATTCAAGTAGGATTATAATTCCAATGGAATTAACCTAACAAGTATAAAATCATAGATTAACTCAAATCAAAACAAAAATAATTGATAAACTGATCCTCATTTAGATTCACAGGCTTACCAAATTCAGCTATGTCTTATGTTAATCTGGCCAGATAAGATTCAACTGATCCTCATTCAGATTCATTATCTTACCAGATCTATATATAAGTCCTGAGTGAATCTAACCTGATAAGATTCCATTTCCAATTAAACTTCAAAAAATATCCCAACCATATTGAGGATAAAACAAAATAGGAAAAGGAAATGTTAACACTGTCAGTGTATGTCAACTCTATGACAAATTTACCTCCAATCTATTTTCTCACTGCATTTACACCATCGATATTGTGAATTGAATCCCTTAGGCCTTGTTTCCATGAGGCAATGAAACCTCTGAGAAAAGAAGGTTGAGAGAAAAGGCGTTGGAATGGAGTTATGGGATAGTCCTCATTATGATTTCCTAGGAGGGAATGAAAGAAGTGAGTTTTCCTTCAAACCAGTACCTTGAGGGAAGGAAACTTAAATTTCAAATTTTTACTGGTTAAAAACATTAACAAAATAGAAATTAAAAAAATCTTGAAAATTAATTTTGAATTTTATAAGGTCAGATTTGAGCTTCATTTTTATTTAGTCTTGCATCGCTAGTTAACAAATATCCCCTACCATGTAGGTTGGCACTTTACCTAACTTGTTACAGAGTCAGATGTTTTTCTTGGGTCTTAACAGTATATGTTTGCGGCTCTCTTCAACCTTACTAGATAGCAGTGTGTTTAAGATTCCTTAGTCTCATATTGCCACTTTGTGGTTGTTATGAAACACTAGATACTTCCTTTTTAAAAGATCTATCATGACATACCAAAGATTTTTTTAAAAAGCTTTTTTAAGTCAATAAAACCATGTGTATATTATTCTCCTTTTTTATGTCTCCATTACTTAATTGTTAATAAGTGAATATTTATAATTGATCTCTTGAGGATTAGACCAAATTGACTTTTGAAAACTGTTGTTTCACTTCTCTTTTCATTTCTCAATTGCTCTTTTAGGAACTCTGATATAGTCACTTATTAACTTATTCCTTTATAATTAGACAACTTAGTACTTCCTTCTATTTTTATGAATTATTAGTAAAGAGTTTTTCAAATCATCAGGTATATATAGACAACTAAGTTAATCAAATTACACATGGATATCATAAGCTTTTTTGCATCTACAAGAAAACCATTCAAACATAAAGCCTTTTTACCTTTCTTTGTTGTTTTTAAGCTTCCTTTACCTCATTGATCAAGTGCTACAATGCATCTTTCACCAATGACCAAAAACACTATTGTAATTGTAAAGTAATTTTTCAATAGAATGTTAGTTAAGTAGCTTGTAATAAGTTGTTTTTTGCATCTTTCTTTAATTTATTGATCATTGAAAAGAAGCATATTGATCCTAATCTTTTATTTTCAATACATTTAACATTGTTGATTCCATATATTTTTTCCTTAACAAATAAATTTTGCACCTAAAACAAGGTTTGGAATAGTTAGTTGTGCCAGAATTTCGAACTTTGAGCCAAACAATTCAGTATTTCAGTTGGTAAAAAGTCATACGTGGACCCAAACGCCCCACACGGCTGGTCATCCCCATAGTCATTTGTAAAGAAGTAAATCAGGAAACTGAGCAACCACCACATGAGAGAACATTTCTCCCGGCTTCGCTGAGAATTGACTCTTGCTTGATTTGACAACTCTACCATGTGGTGACCAACTCAACCAAGCCTTGGGGCTACAATACAGTATTTCGATACCATATATGGGATGATTTCGATCATTTAAATTAAATTTAATTGATTATAATTATATAGACATTAATTTTATTTTTTTTAAAAAAAAATAATTTTTATCAACTATATTAACAGCAACTTAATAATCAAGTGTAAACATTTTAAGTTAAAAACAATTGATAGAACTATAAGCTTTAATGAAAACTATAAATAGCCAACTATGTTAATTACTAATTAATTTAATTTTACATCAACTTATCTATTTTACTCATTTTGATTAACTATTATATAAAGTTTGATGAAACAAAAGTATAATTAAAGTTAAAAGCTATACACTAATCCATTTTAACAATTCAAATAAAATCAATTAACCAAATCATAAACATTAAAATAGTTATTCAAATTATAATTAATCAATTGATTTATCAATTAAATCAATTAACTGAGTATACCAATTAAACCAATCAATAGATTACATCAATTAAATTAACTAAATCAAATTATAACTAATTAATTATAGAAAATGATTTAATTGATTTTGTATCTCAGGAGTCTCTTAAAGACCCAAAGCTCTTGAGACCAACGAGATCTCCCTCCCAAATCCAATGAGGCAAACGAATGAAGTACGAGATGTCACTCGTCTGATGGAATGGGAGTATGTGGCATCATTCCGCCTCCTCTTGCGCCAACCAATAAAATCATATCACCTTAACATTGCTTCCTCTACTTCTCTGATATCACTTCCTTGATGTTATCAGGACCTACTTCGTTTCAGTAAGCTTGTTGCCATCTCTTCTTGTCTGCTCTTTTTAACCCTTTCTTCCCCATCCCTTGATCAACAATTGGATCCAATTTCACAAATGCACAGCTAAGGCAATTTCCTCAATTATCAGCCAATACCAAGCAGAACTAAATGAACCTCATCACATATTAGTGCATGCAATGTGCCAGCACAGGCAGCATAGTAACACTTTGCCTGTATCGGCCAATTTTAGGTATCACTCCCATGAGAGAATGGCAAATCTCAATCATGCCAGGCCGTACAATTCAAGATTTCGATCGTTGTCTCATACCACATCAACTCTCTACAAAAGTTATTCGTCTATTTTCAACCCAATAATGTATTCCCTAGCAAACCTATTATTGTCTAGTGAATAGGTTTATACTTTATAGTTAACCTAATATAGAGAACATGAAGTATTGTTGCCTCAATCCGTTGTAAATTATGGAGTTTTGCATATTCAATATCCACTCACGCTAGTATTCAATTTAAAAAGTCCGCATGAAAATTGATGAAGAGCTGCAAATGGTACTTAACAAAGTTTTCAATAGAAATATACTACTTTATAGGCAATACTACAAGGTCAACTTCACATTGCAATGATAAGACTACATAATCAACATCAAAAAATAAATAATGAACAATTGCTACAATTGTCAACTATATAGATTATGAAGATAAAATTTATATTTCCCATTTGAACAATTGCTACAATTGCTACAATTGTCAACTATATATTGCTACAATTGTCAACTACATAATCATCTTGGCAGTCTAAGATGATTTAGATGGGGAAAGCAACCATCACATGTTACATCATCCCAATAATCAGAAAGTCATGCCTACCATTTTGTAGAGAGAACAAAATAGATTGCTATATGAAATTCCTGTCAACTTATCTAAATTTCAATGAGAAACAATGCTTATTGTTCCGTTCAATATTACATTATGATTGTCTAAGTACTCTTTAATAACTAAAACTACCTAACTTTGCTAGCTCAACATCACCATATCGTTCAATGCTTATGACATTCACATATGTATTATGTAACTAAACAAAAATAATGTTGTCTGAGCCAATATGTGGTCAGTAACTCCTCGTCATATACAAGGAGTTAAAATTTGTAAAATGTATTCACAAATTCACCAAAAAGTTTTCCCTTCTTTTCATTTTATCATCCAATCAACAGTTGTATTATGGAATGCCTAGTAGTAAAAAAACATATATCACGGAACTGCTAAAATTAACTCATTTGTGCAAAAGTATCTTATTTCTGTGCTTCATTTTGCTTTGTCTTCATTCTCATTTATATCATTGCTCATCATTCTTACTAAGAGAATTCTTTTTTTCACCATAGTCAATAATATAAAATCTTGTGAACTTAATGTAAAAAGAACGAAGAATGGAGAAGATATAAGAATAAAAATAGAAGTTACAGTTGCATTTTTCTCCTTGTTAGCTTGCTCAACAGAGGGCAAGTTCACCTACAGGCGAGCTGACTTGCGCCAAACTAAAAACACTCACCTAAAATGGATTTGAGGTGTTCAAACCTTGCATGGTCACCTAGGCAGCACCTGAGTGCAATTTGGCCTTTTTTTCTTCTTTAGAGTGCAAAGCACACAATAGCATCACACAAATTGGAAGTCTCAAACTGTTGGATAAATGTGCCAGACCATCAAACACTTATTCGTCAAGCGCCTATTCAAAGGTGGTGTTATATGTCAGAAACAGAACTTAACCATCTCAATATACAATTTTTCAATAGTGAACAATACTCTCTGTCATATCCCTCCACAATACACCATCGAACACTTCCATCATCCACATTCAGAGAGTTCTCTTCCCCATATTTTAAGCCTTAAAATAGATTTCCTTGAGAAAACAACACTTAATTCCATTAATACAATCATAAAACCTTAATCACACGCTACCCAAGCTTCCCCAATGATATTCAATATCAGCACGCTCCTCTTTTGAAATTCATCACAATTATTTTTTAAAAGTGATAAATTATTTGCATCTGACTAGTAGGAATCTTAGTGGATGATTATGTTTTGCTTATCATACCGAAAAAAACTTTGGTCCCTGATATGCTCAAAGATGAGCCTAACTTATAAAGCTTTGGCCCTTCAAAAGATAATTCTTCGCAACCAATGACAGTACACCAGAGATATTATCGTAATAACAAAGAATGTGACAGAGATATAGGGCATAAAGAATGGTCGATCAATACACCCAACGAATATCTGCTAGACTGAAGACGACAACTGCGGTAAACAGAAAATTCGATGATACGGAAGCCGCCTACCTGCACGAGAACATCCTCGGACTCCAATAGAAACTCAGTCATGCCATGCGAATGCGACTCAGACCGGCGCAACTGCGACAGCAAGAACACGCCGTGGAAATTGGATGAGTCCGTGAATTAGGGCATGAGCATGAAAGAAGAGAGAGGAGGGAAGAAGGATGAAGAACCTCTTCTGGTGTCCACTCGACGAGAAGAGACTCCCAACTGCCGGAGCCGTCCATCACCTTCCGCGGCTTCTTTCTCCGGTGGTTGCGCGACAGGGCCAATTCACAATGGGGCGAACCAGGAGGCTTCTTTCATTATTTTCCGATACCTTCCTGTTTCTTCTTCCTTCTTGTTTTTTCTTTTTTTTGGAGAATTTTATTTTAACCCAATACGTTATCTTCGTTTTGAAATTGCCTCTGGAAGTTTCGGCAACTTCAAAACACCCCTAATATTTTCAAACTCTTATCATTTCACTTTATAATTGTTGCCACGGTTCCTACAAAATAATACAATTCCGAAAGTGCAAAAGGTTTCTCCCAACGTCCTAGATTTTTCATTTTATTGGAGAAAAATATTCTACCGTGTGTCCGTAATTGATATTCAAACCATAGATACTTTAAAAATTACATGAACATTTTACTATTATACTATGGCTCAGTGGCATGCATTATGTTACTTTGGGTCTAGTAAAGTAATATTGATAATTTTGTTAAAATTTATTGAAGTTGATCCAACTAGCTTTGTTCTTGTCGATGAGTACGTGATGTAATGTAGTCAATTGTTTTTGTCTAATGATAATATTAGATTAAAAGATGATATCGTTCATTCCAATCAATTTAAAGATTATCGGTCTCATGATAAGATATATGTAGGTAAATCACGGAGGCATCTTGCCCGAGTGCAACGGACAAGTTAGACACCCAATAAAATATTTTGTACTCACTTAAAATTGATCATAAAACCTATTGGATCAAACACTTAGGTAAATATTAATTATGCCAACTTGTATAGGCTATGTCCAATGAAAATATTGGTATAACACTGTATTTCACAACTAATTAGTTTATACACCCTTTTCGATATAATTGGCATATTCACCTATTCAAATATGGAAAATGCAATCATTTGGTACTCAAATGAGTGTTAAAGTAAATACCCTAGCCTGAAAACTTTGCCCTTGTTAATACCCTTAATTGCATTCTTACTATAAGAGATACTTTCTATCGACCAAAGAAATATAATTTTTGATTTTTTTTTTCTTTCTATACTCTATATTTGCCTTATAATATGGCACATTGACTTCAAATATTATATTTAGATACTTGGAATCAAATATAAATTATTCCAATTATTTTTTCAACTCATCCCCTTGCAATTTGAACATGACATTTTCTTCCTAACTTTTTCAACTTGGGTAGAATCTTCCTTTAACTTTTGTAAGTGAAGGATGAAATGATTCCTTCCTTTATGAACCTAAATTATTTCTTAAGCATTTTAACTTTGTCTTAAGATTTAATTAAAGAGTTAAATACGCATGTAATAGTTTCATACAAATTTTCTAGCTTCGAAGAGACTACCGTTATCATCGTCGCTTGACAATGATCCTTTTTCATTTGATGATACTTTCTTTTTCAATTGATGAGGCTTCTTCACCTATTAATCTTTATTCTTTATCACTCGATACTCCATCATCTATGGTCAGGAAGACCATATTCCTAATCACCTTGTATGGTTTCTCCTTATTTGAAGACTATGATGAATAAGACTCGCCTCAGGTCGTCTTTAGTATTTTCTGTGTTCTTTTTGTCTTTTCATCTTGCTTTTGTAATTCGAGTACTTGTCTTGTAGTGATATGTTGGATATTTTAAATAAATGAAAAATATTTGAGAGAAAAGTTACAACTTTTGGGAAAAGTCACAACTTTTAAGAAAAATCACAACATTTAGTCATTTTCAATATACTTGGTTATCTATAAAAGAAGTCAAGTTGGATGGAATACAACACATTTTCTTGCTGTTATTTCCCTTATTTTCTAAATTTTCTTACTTAGTGCAAAGTAAAAGCAATTAGCTTCATCTAATCCTAAAGAATATTTGATTTTTATGTTGCACAATTTATAGACCAAATAAAGCCTTAAGGACATTATTTAAAATACTATTTGGAGTTTGTTCTTTCCGTTGGAAAACTTTCAAGGTTGGTCTTGCTCTTGAGCATTAGCCTCATACTATACCAACAATCTTAAGGCTTTATGCTACCACCCAAAATG
>JBBPFQ010000133.1:521593-545036 GCA_037974815.1 Kaempferia elegans | reverse complement strand
CGTACGTTTCTGTACGACCGCACAAGGGTTTGCACTGGAACATGGCACACGGTCGTGTGAATTCACACGGCTGTACAGGGCTTCGCTCTGATTTGGTCAAACGGCCGTGTGAAAACACACGGCCATGTAAGGATCTGCACTGGAATGGATGCACGACTATGTGAAAACACACAACCTTGCGAGGGTCGCTGCCGACACTTGCTCTAATTCTGCACAACCATGCGATGATGGCACACGACCATGTGTCCCCTAGATCCGGCCGTGTGTGCCGTGTACTTCTCCCCTTTACTAGGGAACCCGTCATATCCGCTTTATCATCCGGTTGATGCTCTAAAATATGTTTTCGCTCATTTTTCACTCTAAAAGCACATTATGTCATGAAAAATAATAATAATAAAAAAAGAGCAGATTTCCGAACAAAGAGAGTGATCATACTGAAATATGAATGAATAAGGATGCAATAGCCTAAATCATACAAGTAAAAGCAAGATGATGCGTAGATATGCAAGTCTTCTAGTCCGACTGAGTTCTTTTAGTTGGCTCGGCAGACCACATGTAGAGATATGGGTCATGATCTCTACTTTCTCTTCTCCACTTTCTCATTATCTTTACTTGTATTCTACCCTCTCACACTTATAAATACTGTATGTGCGCTTCATGAAGGGGTCTCTTTCTCCATTCTCTCCTTTTTATTGTCATTCATGACATCATGGTAATTTAGGTATTTTCGGACATCTCCAACTGCATCTTTTTACAAGCTTCTTATTTTCTCTCTGCCGATGTGGCAACTGGCAAGAAAAAACTTAGGAGTTGGGTTCAATTTTTCGAACCCAACTTTCCTAATGTCTCTTCCTTTTTGGTGGGGCCCCAAAATACCCACCCTTACCGTAAAACCGCTGGAGATGCCCAGCCCTCTAACACTCGCTCTATGGTGCGGTGGTAAGTTTCTGCTGCATCAACCAGGTTGCAAGCTAATTTGTGATTAACTTATCCCAAAAATCCAAGATCAATACTTCTTGTGTTTAAGCCATGTACCTACAAAATGTCACTATCTAATTTTAATTTAAGCTGAGTTTGCGATTATTTATTCAAACGTAACGTTGAATTCTAGGGGATAATCAATTTTAAAAATTAGGTTATGTCCCATAAATTTAACATTTTTAATCACAAATCCATCTTACAACTTGTGTTAAAGCCAAATTCTAAAAAAGAAATCTCGCAATTTCTTAAAATTTGATTACAAGGTGCTTAAATACAATTCTTTATATGAGTTTGTATCTCAAAAGGTGTTAAAAAAAAGAAAATTGAATTCATGGGCATAATTAAATCGGCTTGCAACCTGAACATACAGAACATACGGTTCAGTCAATTACGTTTCAATCAATCCTTTCTGGTAATCAATACAATTAAAGCAACGCATATCCTCCAATATGTTTTGACTCGCCCCCTTCCTTTATTTAACACAATGAGGAGACATTTTACTTGAATGTATGCTAATTTAGGCTAGACTGAATTCCAAGCTGAATTACCACCACTGAATCACCACCACAAGATTATCAATCATTTTGATGAACAAACAGAAATTGGAAGGGGGCATTTGGTAAGATGAAGGCATGAACACGTGAATTGATGGATAATCAATCATTTTGTAAGCTGAATACAATTCACAGGTGGCTTAGGAACCTCAAAATTGGGTCAAGACATATATCATAGAAGGTACACCAACTACAAGTGCTTCTTTCCTGATGCATCAGGGTTTTACGACGTCGTATTTATTGTTTGATCTGAAAAGCCTGAAGGAAAAAATTTAAAAAACTTGAACAAAACGGAAAAATATGGAACAGTAAAATATTCATCAAGAAAACTTCACCTCGTCTACAAGTTTCATATCTGAGTTGGCAGGATCAAACTTCTATGTATTCCTCACACTCATGCTGCTATATATATACATCCACAAATATTTTGCATGGACTAATTTGGAGCCACCATTGACAGCCTGACTCTTGGGAATTCAAAACAAGTTACATGAAATGAAAAGAGTTGCTGACTCAAAATTGGTCTCAGGGATGTGAAGTTTCTGCTGATTCTTTGCTAGAGCTGCATTTTGTTATCAGGTCATAGTTGATTGAAGCCAGTTGCGACAAGTTCTGAGCATGATTTTGCAGGAGAATGAGATGAGATTTTATCACATCATAATCTTTCATAACCACAATTACTATGGTTCAGTGAAACTCCTACCTTGAAAGAAAAGTTGCTGAAGGAATATTTCATAGAAAGCGATGGCCCAAAGTCTGCCATACTGCCACATTCATCTCCCTGTTCAAGGAAAATTTTAAACAGAATGTTATCTCCAAGAATGACCAATTCCATGGTAAAAAATGGAAAATATATCACTCTACATCTTCATCCTGGCTGGAGCTGTGAGGACTGCTGCCGCAGCTCATACTGCATGTGTCTGATCCGTCATCATAGTCATGTGATGCTGCCAAAAGCGGCTCATTACTTTGGTTCCATTGATGCCGGCTAGCAAAGTAGCTTGTGTCCTCTTCACCTTCAGGTGAGGGGATGAATGCTACCTGTGAAGAGAGAATCAAACTTTAATTCAGTCATGTTTCTTTCTGTTGTGTTTGAAAAAGAACCTGAATCTTGGATTGTAAGTAGTCTAGACTCGATCAATGTAACCTTTTGCAAAGCAAGCATGTCCCAGTTAATGCTTTCGAAGAATGGATGCGCCTTCACCTGCCCTAGTGTAAAACACTAATGTCAGGTTTTGCTGCACTAATTAAAGATGTTGATCATGCTAAATGATATTTACCTCCCCGGCACCAGTTGCTCCAAGTCGTTGGCTTGGGTTTTGAATTAGCAATCTGAAAAACAAGTAAAGGATGGGTTTGGTTGCCGAGTTAATTTGATTTTTTGTTAAAAAAATGCATACGTAAAATATCTTAGGGTCAAAGAAATGTATTTTACAGTATAGAGCACAATTACAACTCAAGTACCTACTATGCCACTCCAACCAGAAAAACGTAATCTAATAATATTTAGAGCATTGTCAAACAAGAAAATAACCAAAGTTTAATTACATCTCAGATCTTACTTGCCAATCAAATCATAGGCTGCAAAGCTCATCTCTTCAGGCACTTGTGGCCAAGGTATATCTCGATTCATGATGTTGTCAAAAATTTTCTGCAATTAGTAAGATACTCAACTTTGCTTAGAAAATACAAAACTATGAAAAGACACATCTTTATCCTAAAGTATAATGAGTAAAGTGGACATTGGTAACCAAGGGATAAGCATAATTACACAAAACAATTACAAAATATTAGTTTGCAGTCAGCCAATTTCAAATGAATGAATAGCACAATTTGGGATGTCATTTGACACAGCACTTATATAGGATAGGATCGTTGAATGCGTTTAATAAAATAATTTAGTATTCAACGTTGATGACCTACCTCACTTAAGGGATAGTGGAAATGATCTTTACCCTGGAATTAATTAACTATCATAAACCCCCAATATTTGGCAAACATCAAATGTGAGCCACCAGTGCTGGAAAGATACCTTTAGCATTACAGTCTTAAAACAAGGCAAAGACAGACATCTTTGAATTTTTCATAGACTGCCCCTGTTCATTTAAGTCTCACCAAATTCTTTTAGTTTTTCATTCATAACTATTCCATGCCTAATTTTGTCTTGGTTCTAAAATTACCTTCAATTTCATCATTTAATCTTACTTAGAAACTGAACTTGTAACATTTAGAATCTCAGATTTTGAAATCCACTCTAGTACAATAATTTTATCTCCTATCCTTATAATGAAACTTACTATACTTTTATGCTTTACTTTTTCAAATGTCAAATTTTAAGACAATGTGAAAATCATGGATTACAATTTCGTACTGTTTCGGTCGAAATGGGCAAAATTTACCGTTATGCTTGCGGCTCGACCCTGGATGTTGCAGGATCACAGAGGTGTCACAATCCCGTGGTGACCTCCTCGAGATCGCAGGGAGGCTCCACGACCCTGCGAAGGTCACCACAAGATTGTGGCGCATCCGCGACTCTACGGAGGTTGCCGCGGATGGGATCGCGGGGGCCTTTGCGGCCCCGCAAAGGTTGTCGCGGGTGGGATCACAAAGGCCTATGTGGACCCGCAAAGGTCATCATGGGATCACGATGGTGCCTCCGCAATTCAATTTTTTTTAATAATAATAATTATTATTTATTTTGTGTATTTTTAATTTTTTTAATATTGAAGTTAAAATTTTTAATTTTAATTAATATATTTAATATTAAAAAAAATATCAAAACTATATCGGTATGAAAACGATGCAGTATCAAAACCATATCATTTGGGTTATAAACTAAAACTCCGATACGAAATGAAATTTTAAACTGTGGTGAGAACCTCTACCTATTTTGCATCACAACAATAATGTAATGAGTTGCTTCTGCACAATTCTGATAGATTAATACCCTTATCTATCGGTGTATTGATCAAATACCACTTTCTTTTGTCTTCTATACGCCTAAATATTCTTTAGGCTTATTATCTACGTGTAAACATACTAAATCACATTTTTGGTAACCTCTAATATTGATTCTATCTCCATTATGATTTAAGGAAAAGTGAACAAAACAATGCAAAAATCTCAAGCATTATATCAGTTGGTGGTGGCTAAACGCTTATCTTCTCTAGTGCTTGATTCTTCTCCACTCCAAAATAATCTCATGGGTTATCTTAACCTACAAAATCTATAAAAATTTATTCACATTTTATCTTATCTTTAGAATCTAGAGCGTATGTCTTGCAATTAAGTGAGCACGCCCAATCTTCATTTCTTGCTAGTGTTCACAAAGATGTGTCAACACCCTTGTTAGCATGTTTGGATATATAGGGTTTGATTGGTAAACCACATGTCCCAAAAGAAGCTCCTTAGAAAAGGAGACAATTTATATAATTATATTATTAGCATTCCCCTTTAAAATTGATTGGCTAACAATTATTTATAAAAGCTCAAATCCTACCTATCTTAAAAAAAATTGGATCATTCATATGTTATAAGGTCATGTCGATCAAATCAAGTATCCAACCGACACATGAAGAGAGTCACCCAGACCCACAAATGAAGGGAGACTATTTATAATACAAATAGATCGCTCAAATTTTTGAAAATAGTTTTAGCCAATGAACGTTAACTATTGGTTTTAAATAATTTATCAGCTTCAGTGATGCATATTTTAGAATGACACGATTTTTTTTGTTGGAAGTATATTGGCAATCATATCCTAACACAGCCTATTGGCAATCATATCATAATCTTGGAATTATATCCATAACATTCTTACAATATTAACGTAGTAAACCTAACACAGCCTATTGTCAATCATACCATAATCTTATAAAATTTCTCTTTCACCTAAAAGCACATAATACAACCCCCTAGAACTTTTTGTTGGAAGTTTTGAAGTCCACAATTGCATACCTGTGGATGTTCTGCATTGAATGGAGGAATACCTACTAGAAGTTCAAAAAGAATGACACCCATTGACCACCAATCTGCAGTTGGGCCTGCAATCCAGACACGACAATTATGATGCATAAGTTGGTATCTAGTCAAGAGCAATAAGAAGAAACAATAGATAAGTTTAACGTGATAAACCATGCTGCATCCCTAGAAGTATCTCTGGTGCTAAATAATCAGGAGTTCCAACAGCTGATTGTTTTTGTCTTTGCTCCCGCTTTAGTGCCCTTTGTTCTGCTGGCATTGGCTCATTATTTTCTAAGAGGACAGATCCACTTACATCTGGACCTGATAAATCATCAGTGCTGTTGATAAGGCCAACCTTAGAAAGCCCGAAATCAGTCAACTGCATGAGAAAGAGACACTATGATTCACGCAGAATGCTATTGTAACACAGTTGATACATAGTAATAGATCAGAAGCAAGTGTTAGCTATAAATACTTCACAAGGGTTAGCAACACAGTTAAACACCAAAAGGAAAGCAAAGTTAAAAATAAGGAAAGGGTAAAGGATCTGAAATTGTCCAAAGGACATTAATCTTGCAGAACATGATACATAGAGTTCATGGACCATTCAACCTGTCTGAGTCCAGTTTGTTTTTGGCCTCACCTCATGTACACACGCCCCTAATGTAATCTTTATCGTCAAGACCATCCATTAAGTTCAACATTAGACACATAGCACAAAATGTTACCTAATATTTTCATTAAATCAAATATCGAACAATGTATTTAGTAAAAGTAACACTCATATATTCAAATTCAAGAAATATGCGGGTACCATACAATAAAGTTTATTAGGCTAACAAAACCACAATTTGGTTATGTTCTAGTTCCGACTCTCAGCTTTCATAGTCAAGTTCAACAGGAAAATTAAATATTGGATTATTATCATTGGTTTTAAGTTTTTAGTTACGATAGATGTAGGATTTCTAATATTGTATACTATTTGCTTTGATTGTTAGTTATAGGCCAGAACAGGAAACTGCAAAAGACCACCAAAAAATTGATGACCCAAGTTTGATGTTGCATGATGATTGGTAAATTGCCTCTACTACTATGGAACCATTTTTCACTTTTGAATATCATAGGCTGAATTTAAACAAGGTTTTAAAAGTGTATATAAACTCTTGAACCACTGAATAATGCACATGTGGATGCGTATGCAGTCATAATATGCTAAAGCAAACATCAGGTATATTGACTATAATGTAGAGTAACATGACGTTTTCTCAACTACTAGCTAGTATAGAATAGATTAAATTAATCAATATAAGCAATTTATATAAACAAAATTTACATCTATCACTTAATAATCAAATTAATCAATCTAATTTCCAAATAAAATTTCCCAATATGAATCTAAGCAATACAAAGAAAGAAAAGAATATAACACCTATCAATCCAAATAATGTCATGCAAATAAAAAAATAACACATTAGGTAAGCAAAACGTAGAATAGTCTGCGTT
The DNA here is from genome assembly GCA_037974815.1 of Kaempferia elegans. Lineage (NCBI taxonomy): Eukaryota > Viridiplantae > Streptophyta > Magnoliopsida > Zingiberales > Zingiberaceae > Kaempferia > Kaempferia elegans. The sequence goes on along the minus strand of JBBPFQ010000133.1, from coordinate 538,035 downwards.
CATTATTCGGTAAAATCGGTTTAATCTAAACAGCATTAACATGAGATGGAACTTGATGATAGATCTAGCCCACATAATCCTTATGTTCTTATAAATGCAGTTACTTACTAGATAAGCGCATGGCTGCATAAGCTGTTTATGAAGGATCTTAGAACAATGGTTTCGTCTAATATTAAACTGTGCAAATCCTCTATTCTTCTCCTCTTTAATTCTATCATCATTTCAGTTCCCTTACCTTTTGCAAATTTCTATTTCTCAAATATCTACCATTCTTACCTTTTGATCTTTTATGGAAACATGGTATGCAATTTGATCAACAAAACCAATTAAAGTGCAGATAAATACAATGCAGTAGCGACAAGACATTATGTGATTGAAACTCCATGTTGCTGATGGCTATGGAGCTCTCAAATGAATCAAAGGTTGTTAGAATTTTTTCCATTTTTGATGAAAACAATTGACTGGCAATGACCCAGAAAGGAACCAAAATTTGAGAAATGAGAATGGTTCCACAAACATGACGAAGAGGTGAGCAATTGTTGAGTGACCATCTTCTAGTGATATGGAGGCCACTTCTAGCATGAGAAAGAATAATAATAGTTGAAAAGGTCTGGTTTTATCACAACACCTTATCTAACAACAAACACACACATGTTAATAATGCATAATATGATAGTGGTAAGTGGGTGGGGTGGATAGGTGGGGCTAGAAGGAAACCATCCTCTAATGAATCTTGAGATCATTCATTTTTACTTGCACAAATTAGAGGATTATCGAACATGGATCTAATAATTCTTGTGGCCATAGTAAAGACAAAGCTGGGAGGGAACATAGAGATGGGTTGACAAGGGGGAAAGGGGAGAAGGTTGGGTCTGTGAAGAAGGAATGGGAGAAGATTGTAAACCCTATAAAAAAGAGAGGAGCCGAGCTTCTGCCCTTTGTGAATCTATATTTAATGGAGTAGTTGAGTTGAATCCAATAAGGATATTTGGGATTTGAGATTTAATAAGGGTTCAAGAGTTTTTTTATCCAAGTCCAAGCTCATATGTGGGCTCTGTTGACAAGGCAAAGTATCACATTAATCCACGTCATGACTTTAATACGTATTGAACAAAATTGCAACTGAGATTCGATTTGAAACTTTTAAGTGTTTGATAAATATTAAAAAAGAAAAGTAAATATTAAGATAGATTATATACTAACGCGTAATTTTCTATAAATGATTTAGAATCTCAAGGAGCACTACTAGATATATTTCTATACTAATAAAAAAATGTAGCAATGAATATCACCTATCTAACATTTAGCAAGATGTGTAGCTTTGACTAACAAAATGTATGTAAACTAATAATACCTATTTATTAATTCTCACAACAGTTAAAACTACAATTGAATTAGAGTAAGAGCAATGTAGATACTGACTCTTTTGAAAAGGACAACAAAAAAATGTTGAAAGGTACCTAAAAAGCAGAAATGTTTTGAGGCAGACAAAAATTGGAGTTGCTAGTGTCCCCCTTTTAAATATTTTAGTATGTGATATAAACAAGTTATTTTTTAAACATAACTAATTGCTCTTTAATATTGTCAACTTTTTTCAAAAAGTAGGTGTTAATTTGGGTCTCTAAACTCAAATTCCGTCCACCACTGCTTCAATTTAATATATATTATAGAATATTCATACTTTTTATATAGTTATGACGATTAATTAGCTAATAAATACTTTCTAATTGTAGTATCATCCATAAGTTGGGTTGTACTTTACATAGTTTAAAATCTAGTATCGTACCGATCGACGCGGAAAAATTTGGCATTCCTCCCGCCAACATGCACAACATCGACACCAGCACAATCACATGAGGCCACGCATGAGACCTCGGGTGGTGTGAAGCTCCATGCAAGAGGCGAAGGCCTCACGTGAGACCCTGTGGCGACGCGAGGCCTTGCATAAGACCTCATGGTCACGAGCAAGGCCACGACGGTCGTATAATATTTTTTTTTCAATTTTTATTTTTTAACTGATAATTTCTTTTTTTTTTTTTTCCTTTTTTAATAGTTAACTCTTTCCCCTCTTAATTCTTTCTCCTTTCTCTCCTATATTATTTTTTATTCCTTTCCTTCTTGAACACATGGGAAAGTTTTTTTTCCTTTCTCCTTGTATTAATTTCTTTTTCTATTCCTTTCCTTGTTAAACATTTGGGAAAAAAATTCTTAAGAATGCCAATTCTTTTTCTTTGTTAATTTCTCTCCCCTTCACCTTTCACATGGACAAATACAAAAGTTTAAAAAGTACCTCTTTAAAGGAAATCTAAACCCTAATCCCAAAACTATCTTTTAAGAAAAAAAATGGTGAACCAAGTAACAATGAACCTCGGGCGATCAACTTGACCCCAAAACTATTTTTTAAGGATATTAAGAATAGAGGAGAAAGATTGCTAGAAAAGCTAAGAAAATAAATATAATATAATTCCTAAATACTACTATGATTTGATTTAAATTATCCTATATATAAATTTATTTTAATTTAAATTGATTAAAATAAAATTAATTTAATTTAATTTAAACATGATCCTAATCATCATATCTAAACTTTAGTTTATCCTAAATTGACTTTTACTCAATTCTAATTTTTAAAATATTAGTTTAACCTGATAGTAAGTACTTATAACAATCAAATATTATAATAATAATTTTTAAATTAATATATTTTATATTTAAAAAAGTACTGAAATCATATCAACATGATACGATACCAAAATAGTATCATTCTCGTCATAAATCAAAACTCCGCCAATGCTTGAAATTTTAAACCTTGGTACAATACGTTTTGATTAAGTTGAATAAAAATTTATCTCCAATTTTCGCATGATATCAAAGAACACTCTAATTACCCAAAATCCCTTGGGGCTAAAATTGAATTAATACATATCTTCTGGCAATCTCTCACATTGTTAGTACAAGTTTGCATAACATATTCTAGTTGATGTCCATACAATTTTGTACCATCTATACATGGTGAAATTCGAAATGGCCATAAAAAGACTTAGTTCCTTCTCTATATTTGACATTACCTCTTATTCTAGGACACAAAACAATATCTCCAACAATCCCAATCAATGATGATGTTCATATGTGGCAAAGAAAGGACAATTGTTTATTTGGAGTAGCAGCCCCTCCAAGGTTGGAGTGTCAATTCGGGTGGGTTGGATGGGTTCGGATCGGGTTGAAGATTGGTTACCAAAAAAATCCCAACCCAAACCATACTTGAACCCTAACCAGACTTGAACCCGAACTCAACTTGACAACCCTAAATCTGAACTCGAACATAATTCGAATAACGTGAAAAAAGAATCTTTTTTTTTGTTATTTCCCTATAATGTTTCACTTTTATCTTAATATTTCATCATTGTTATACTACATTATGTTATATATGTACATAAAACATCTTAATTTTCAAATTAAAATTTGATTTAAGCCCCAAAAAACCCCTAAACCCTAAATTTAGGTCAACCCGGGTCAATCCAAACTTGACTTGAAACTAAAACAATCCAAAACCCTCAATCCAAACCCGAACCGAACCCGAACACCCCCAACCCAAACCTGAATTTTTTTTTGTGTCGACTCGGGTTGACGGGTCGGATTCATTTTTAACACCCCTACTCCAAAGGCAAATGACCCAAGATTCAAAAGTTGGAAATCATAAAATAATATAGTTATATTACGGTTAACACTCAACTCTATCCTTTTAGTGTCTCAATTAAATTGTAATTTACTATTAGTTAGTAGATTCACTTGGTATCACAATTGTCCATAATTCTTTTCCATTTTTTTGTGTGAATTATAGGTCTTTAATTTGGAGAAGATGATTGGCAATGCTAAAGAATGATTAGGGCTCTATCTACTTGACTGAATGATTCTCCTAAAATGAAACATCATAATACAGATGGTTTAGTGTTTCCAAATTAAAATTCAGTTTCTATTTTTTTGAAAAGGGACAATGTTATTATATTATAGAACTATAGGTAGGGTATTGAAAGTTTATAGATCTCAAGAACCTTTTTCCATTTTTTTTCAATAATAAAAATCCGAATGAATTTCAATGTCAAATTTGTCAATTAGCTAAACATGTTTGAAATTCTCATCCTTACAAAAAATCACAATCTTTTTCACTAATTCATAGTGATGTGTTGGGATTGTGTAGGATCAAGAATATTATTGGATCTCATTGGTTCATAATATTTATAGATGATCGCACTCACTTACATAAGTTTTTCTAATGAAAGAAAAATCGAAGCTAGGTCGCATATTTTAAAAATTCGTGGTTCAAACTCAATTCCAAACAAAAATATAATTATTGAAAACAGGAACATCTTGTCTCAATTCTTAGTGATTACCTAATAAGTCAAGGGTTGACACACCTCAATAAAATGGTGTGGCTTAGAATGAGAATATTTTAAAGTAGTCCCATCTCTCATGTTCTCTACACATGTGCCAAAATAGTATTAGGGGAAGCCATACTCACTGTAACATACCTCATAAACAAAATGCCTTCTCAAATCTTAAAATTTCAATCTCCATGTAGATCCTACTTAAAATACACCCAACGACATATCTCATATCCTCTATCCCTTTCAAGTTGTTTAGCTGCTCCGCTTTTGTGCATATCCATAACTAACACTAGGGAAAACTTAATCCTAGAGATATTAAGTGTATTTTCTTAGGGTATTCTTCTCATAAAAAGGGGTACAAATATTATTCGCTAATTACAAGAAATTTCTATAACTCGCTAAATGTTACATTTTTTGAACATCAACCAAATTGTCAAAATTTAACATTTAGGAGAGGATAGTTTCACAAGAGAAAATCAACTTTAGGACATCAATGCGAATATCAGTTGCATATATATTCCCCACACTTTATTAAATATGATCAAGAATACTCAGATAAAAACTATCCCTATTTATCAAAATGAACCCATGGTCTCATGCTTTGACTCACTTACAGAAATGTTGGAACCTCCAAATGCTTCTTTCCTACATTTCCTCTTCTTTAACTGTTATTCAGCCAAACAAAATCTCAAGTCTCACTAGTCTTCATTTCCTTGACACTAATCGATTTAAAAACAACAATGACCTTATCACCTATTCTAGTAGGAAAAAAACTAAAGAAAGATAAAGCACCAAGCACTCCTTGAGCAAATACAAGCATTGGAACTAGACTCAAGATCAAAAGATCCACAAGGTAACTCTAATCCTGAGTCTTTAAAAAATGATCATCTTCTTATTGAAAAAAAAGAAGGTGTTGGAGAATACACAAAACATCCGATCTATGACTTTGTTTCATTTCAGGGGCTATATAATAAGTACAAGGGTTTTGCAGCAAGTTTGGATCAAACACAAATTCCTAAATCAATACAAGAAGCTCTCACAATATCGAAATGAAAGTTTGTGGTTGAAGAAGAAATATTAGCACTAGGAAGAAAGGAACATGGAAGATTAGTGAGCTACCACCTGCAAAGCATCTTGTTGGCTACAAATGGTCTTTGCAATTAAATACAAAGAAGATGGAATGTTGGTTATTTCAAGTCTCTACTCGTTCAAAAAGGATTCACCAATCTTATGGAATCGATTATGAAAAAAATTTCTCTCTTGTCACCAAATTGAACACAATCAAGTTATTCCATCTCTGGTCACAAATCTAGACTAGCCACTTCATCAATTAGATGTCAAGAACATTTTCCTCAACAGAGACTTGGCAGAAAAATTTAACATGAGCATCCCTCCTAGATTCAAGTTGCAAGAATAAATCAACAAATTTTGTAGGCTAAAACAATCATTATAGGACTCAAACAATCCCCAAGTGCTTGATTTGAAAATTTTACTAGAATAATCAAGCAATGTGGTTACCTATAATGTCAGGTGAATCACACTCTCTGTTAGATATTCAACTCATAGGAGAATTTTCATAGTTATTGTATATGTGGATAACATTATTCTATCAGGAGATTATATGTAAGAGATATGCAAACTCAGAGCCTACTAACCAAGGAATTTAAAATCAAAGATTTAGGAATCTTAGATATTTTCATGGAATGGAAATAACTTGGTTAAATGTAGAAGTTGTAAATGAACCAAACGTTCATGAATAAGCTTGATGTTCGGCTTGGTAAGAGCTTGTGTATGTTCATTCAACACACAAGATCGATTAGATAAACAAGCTTGAACAACCCATTAAACTAAACAAACAAGCTTGAACACATGTGTTTGGCTCATTAAGGTTCGTGAACAACATTCGTGAACAATATTTGTGAATCATGTTGATTAATAAATATCAAAAAGCTAAATAAACAAAAAAAAACCTTTTAAAATAAACAAACAAGTTTGAATTATCAAGCTCAATAACCAATCAAACTAACAAAAGCTTCTAATAATCAAACAAGTTTAAATTGAGAGCTCAATCACATCTAAACGAACCAAGCTTAAGCCAAGGAAGGACTTTGAAGAACCTTAGAGTACATCAGTCGATTGGACTTTGAAGGACTCTACCAAGGAAAGACATCCTCATTAAGGTTCTACCAAGGAAGGACTTTGAAGATTTAAAATCCAAGCTAGGCTTAATCAACATCGACAACCCAGCTTGAGGAGTCTATAATATTGTAGAATATTCTTCCTTTATGTTTTCTAGATGTGGCATCATCTATAAGTAGAGTTATACAAATTAAGTTGAATAAAAGTTCAACTCCAATTTCCTCATATATCTATGCTTACTAAGATAGTACTCATCTCAGGTCCAAAAACTAATAAATGAAAATGCAACCATGGAAGGTTCTAGCGAAAGGTTGATTTCAATCAAAAATTAATGAATTTGCATTTCTGAAGATTAAGGCATAGGAATGTCAATTTATGTGCAATTTCTCACTGATGTAGGTGAACTTTTATATCCATAAGAATTTAAAACAGTTGGTTAAAATCAAAGATTTTACCCCTAGATCTTCCATTTCATACATGTGTTGAAAAACCCTTAGCCTTCAATGCATTTTATTTATCATACCTTTGATAGAATAAATTAGTACTGAAGAATTCTCTCAACCAGAAATTATTTCTACCAGTGATGAACAATAGTCATTTCCAAGATAAGAGAAAAACCAAGAAAAAGGTACTGACCTTGATATGACCATTCCGAGCAATTAACAAGTTATCAGGCTTAAGATCTCGATGAATTACATTCATGGAGTGCAAGTATTCCAAAGCCAGAACCTGTAATATTACTTCCAAAATCATATCCCCTAAAGTTCAAATACAACTTTTTCCTTATGCACCATTGACATATAACTATCAAAAAGTATTACTTACTAATTCAGCCATATATGTGCGTGCCATATCATCATCCAGACAATGTAAATTTCTTAACAAGGAATATAAATCTCCTCCATTTAAATACTCCATTACAAGGTAAAGATTTTCCCTGCATGTGAAGGAGTAGAAGAAGCGCACCTGTTCATTCATAAATGAAATGCTGAATAGAGGGACTCTAGAGCAGTTGGAATGCCCAAAGATTAATTGATGTGCTTACCACAAAAGGGTTACGAGCTGATATTAAGATGTCACGTTCAGCTAGAATACTTTCAACTGCATTCTTGCGTATCATATCAGACTTTTTAAGTACCTAGACAAGCATGAAAAGCAAAGCATATTATCAGCCAAAGAAGTTTTGCACTTAAAAAAAACCAAAAAATCAAAACATAGAGGATCTGCAATTGCCAAACATTGAGGATGTATTTCAGATATCTATAGGATCTGCAATAGTCAAATAATAAACCATGAACGTGGTCTCTACCATGCAGTTACTAAAAACTATAAGATGTGTGCATAATCCAGCTCACTTAAGTGGCAGTGTATGACATAGCATACAGAGTAATCATTTTCTTAAAACTCATGTCATGATCATTGGAAGGAAACACTAAAGATTTTGTGATACTTTAACTCCAGTGAAGGTTCTTCTATATTGTAGCTACTTGGATGTAAATCGGGCTGGTTTTTGCAAAATAAGTGATCTATATTGAGCCATTGTAATGACCAAGTGCAGCAACTCAATATAGGGTCATTGTTCTCAGCATGTTAGCCTATCTACCTCAAGCAATTGATAATTAAATTAGGAAGTGCTCCACTGAGCAGATGAAACTATAATGCCACATAACAGGCTGTCATGTAGACTGCTTCCATCTAGTATTTCATGAAAAGATAAAAAAGGGCAGCTCGGTACATGAAGCTCCTGTCATGCAGGGTCCCGGGGAAGGATCCATTGTACGTAGTCTTACCCTGCTTTTTTTGCAAGAGACTGTTTGCAGGATTCGAACCCGTGATCTTTAGGTCACAAGACAACACATTTACCGTTGGGCCAACACTCCCCTTCTATTTCATGAAAAGATAAAAACATATAATTTGATTCCTACTTTGTTAGGGAAAAGGTAAAGGAGATAACTATTTTTTATATAAATTATAATGACTATTAGCATTAAATAGTTAAGTCTCTAATAGATTCTATAATTGAATATAAATTGGAGTTTTATAATTTTTTAAACCAACTTAGGGGTATATTGAGGGTCCATTTGTAAATATGTAAATAGGATGTATATGTAAAATGTAATACAGCAAAGAGGGAACTGCCTTGTGTACTAATAATTACCCCATGAATAACTGTCAACGAGAAGTATTATGTTGAAAACAAGTTAATGCATCGCTCTTGTACACAAACACAAATTATGCCGCATGTCTATTGATGGGTGAAATGATAATACCCATGTTAATTGGAAAGGAACATAATACACATGTTCATCATTGTCATTATGCAATAATGGGCATTGGAATTATCCATACCTTAAAATATTTTACATGATTAACATATGAAATATCCAAATATGTAAGAATAATGTTGGGGCCAGTAGGATATACATAGTTCACAATAGAACGCAATGAATTCATGTAAGCACATTATAATCCATGAAATACAATTAGTGAAGAGCAAGGGAAATGGAAGTGATTGCATTAGGTAATTTAATTGAAGAGGTAAATACCCATCATTGACTAATAAAACTGGAACAACATGATTAAGAATAAATATACATCATGATTCTTCTTCCATAAAATACCCAACAACTAGGGATGGTATTATAAGGCTGAATCAGGTTTAGATGGGGATATTCAGATGAAAGGAACTAAGCATCTGTATACAGTATGCTGGAGTATTGTAAATGGTGTAGACAAAGATCTAAGAATAAACATAGTTCGATTAGAAAATAAAATTCTTTAGTAATGTTATTCTGATGCACAAGTAGGTTGTTATTACCTTTATTGCAAAAATGTCACCTGTAATCCTTTTCCTCGCAAGAAAAACTCGTCCAAATGCCCCTCTGCTTATTGGTTTTATGATTTCAAAATCCTCGATGGAAGTTCGATCCTTGATCTTGGATCCCAAGGTTATTGAATTTCCTACAGAACCATCTTCATCTACCATCACATTCATGACATCTTTAATCCCATCATCTATCTGACCACATAGATGTATAAACTTCTCCCTGTTAATTCAACCATTAAACAACATTATATCATCCAATAAAAGCAATAGTTTTCTTACAGATACAAATTAATTCATAAAACAATTAATGAAAAACTGTAAAGAATCTGAATTTCATTGCTACAATCTAATATGCAATGTGATTTTGCAGTTGCAACTTACTGTAATAGTTTTGCAATTCTTCTTCCAAATGTCTCAACAACAAGAGCATCAACCTTTCTGGTATCTAGGACTGCGTTCAAATCTTCTAAATATGAGTGCAAATCCTCAAGGGAGCTGTAATTGTAGGTCTTCATTTTTGCAATGCAGCGAACAATATCCAATAAACTCTCAATCTGCCAATATGTGATGCAATAGAAGCTTTATAAAATGAAGACTCTATAGTCAAGACAGACTATGAATAAGCAAACAATCTATTAAGATATGTCTAGGAGCTTAAAACAGATATAAATATAACTTGGCTTACTAAATGAAGTTGGCCATTCAAAAATTTGTATAAATGGCTTAGACAACTTTTCTCAACTCCGACTTACGCAACAAGATCATTCAAGAAGTTTCAATGTTTCCTAAGTCATTGTGTCAATCATAAAATATTTCTCCTATGTGGAACTAGTATGTTCATGCAACCTCATACACTAGCAATAGCTCACCTCTAAAATTTTCAAATCTACAGGAATATTTTTAAACCTATTAGGATAAGTATTAATATTCATATATTACTGCAACTTTCTGTTCACATAGAATTTTTTTCCCTAAAAAATTAGCAGCATGTATAGGAACTCCATCTTCAACCATAAATTCATAGAATAATGTCCTTTGTGACATCAAGGATAGGCAATAATATGTTTTCCTTCTGCTTCTAGGAGAATGACAACGACAATAAAATGATATATCAAAATCATAATACTCATAAATTTAATTGCGCAAGAATTGCCTACATCATGACCCAATAAAACAACATAATATATAATTAAGAAGAGTTGGATAAAATGAACCACAATTATTGTGTGAAGATAAATTTGATTGGAAGAAATGGAGAATAGAATAGCATGATTAGGAAGATCACAAATAAATAAGAGTAGAAGATATAGATATGGCTTATAGCAATGGAGGCAAAGCCTAGACAAGAAGTTGCATTTAAGCTTTCACCCTCAAATAATCCATCATTTTCTTGTTCTCACAATGCATACAACTTAAAATGCAATTGTATGCGTAACAAACATTACATGCACACACACCACTCAGCTTTAGTGAGTGTATCTGAACTTTCCCTAATCTGATAAGTTCTAACCTAGGCTCTTCATGTTAATGCAATCATACCATAAATTATCATTTTTGATTAAAATGTTTTGAGATGTTTGGAAAAGAGTTTAAATTAGGCCAGACCGATGCATCTATGAAGGTGTGTAGGGACAATAAGATGCACACAAAGATCACGGAGCTTATGATTCAACGAGGTTGACTCGTGTTTGGTGACTTGGCGCAACCAAGTACGTGTGATTCAACGAGGTCAAGTTGTGGTCGATGACTTGGTGTTGCGAAATTGGTGTTGGCTAATGGCTTAAAGGTCCACTAGAAACCGGCAAAGGATGGTGTGGACATTCGAGGGACTGCAGGATGAGAAGTATTAGGTTGGGTTAGTATAGCTCACAAAACTTGACTTGGCATGGCTAAGAGGGTTTGGATCAATAACTTAAAGGTTTAGGAGATCATTGAAGGATGGTATAGGACATCTAAAGAATTATAGGATGAGGATCATTAACTTGGGACAAAAGCTTTGATGGGAGTTGTAAGAGGTGGACTATGATATAACAAAGGATGACATGTGAAACGAGAAAAAGGCTTGGAACATCCACGGGATGAGGACCTAATGGGAGATGAACTCTTGGGAAAAGTAAAGCTATGGCAACAATTAAAAATCTTAGTGAATTGTGCAAATCTACACGAGTGACTTGTATTTTGGTTTTCAAGTAGACTTTCACTTACGCAAGGAATAACTATAGTTTGATTGTAGTAGACGATCCAATCAACTAGAGGTATCATTTGACTACTGTTGAGTCAATTGGGGAGCTGATTCAAGAAGTTCTACTTACAAACAAAAGGGTTATGTTTTGATTGGCAATTCAATCAACTGGGCAATTAACTAAAGGTCATCTTATGTGGATTGCTTGCTCTCTATTTGGGAGTCAACTAGTGCAGTCGATTGAATCTCAATAAAATTCCAAATCAGATTGTTGATTTGGCAAAGGAAGGCAACAATTGTCTAATGGCTCACATGGATTTGCAAATCGGCTAACTAAAATCAAGTTTTGCAATCAAAAAATAGTCGAATGAAAGATGATTGGATCTCTGTAGAACAAGCTTGTTTTAAGGCAACTTGAAAGATATAAACAAAGGGGTAAGGGTAGCTTGTCTAAGTTGGTGAGTACTAAAAAGGATAAAAAGGCTTAAGAAAAAGCTAAAGATAATGCTTATTGCTCTTATTGTTTAAGTTTTATTTTATTGTTGTTTGTTTCTTACAAGTTTGATTTGCTTTTCCTCACATTGTAAGAAGTTCTTTTATAAGATGCTTCTCTACCCCTAGGAAAGAAAAAAGAAAGTGGCATACATCGTGGAGTAGGAACTTGAGAGTTCTGAACCGTGTAAATCTCATTGTATTAACAATTGTTTTTCTTGTTTCATATTTTTGCTGCACTTAATTAGTTTGTTTGACCTTGCAAAATATTTGCAAGGGAAAAAGGTTTTCATTTTTAAAGTTAAGCACTATTACCCACTCAAGCCCTCTTGTTCATCTACGATTGATCCTAACACTTCTATCATAAATCTTCTACCATTGTATGAGCCCACCTTTCCTCCATATTCTATAATTTGATGACTTTGCCACTTCTCAGGGAGTTAACCTACATTCCCTTAGGATCTGATACAGAAGGTAAACTGAGCCTTGCCATTAAGTATCTAAAAAAATCAGATAAACTTGAGCTACAGTGCTTCAAATAATAGGGGTTTTTGTACATATTTTGTGCATGTAATAATAATGTGATAAAATGTGCATGGAATAGTTTGTATTTGACCTGGATTTATTTATTCTCCATGACCAACATATGATGAGCAAGAGAAGACTTTTGCTTAATCTTGCCTCAAACCATGGTGTATAATTTTTATGATAGTTTTACTTTCTCATCTTCATATCAAATAATCTTACTCGTGATTCCAACTACAAAGAATGTTAATCACTGTACTAAGGGTGATAGTGTAAAGTTCAAAAAATTCACAAATGCATTTCTTATGAACAACTACTTATCTTCTTCTTATCCAAGTTTGAATCTAGAATAGCATTAATAAGGGGATGGAAATTCCAATAACCAAAACATACAATAAAAAACATCCAAGATCTCTTCAATTGAGTAGATCTTGTATCATGAGTAACCGAGATGCATATTAGTCCCTTTTTTTGTTGCAATGATTCTACACAATAGGAAAATGTTTTAAATTAGGTGATTTTGAGGATAACTTATTGATAAAGCATAAGGTATAAAGAACATCTGAAGATTATAAGCAGGGAAAAGTTCAGCACTGATAAAGAAATCAATTCTTGATGCAAAAAGCGTATGAAATAACTTTTAGGCTAATTTCTTCTAGCAAATTGTATTTTTGAAGTATTACTATTATGTAAAATGAGAGTGTTGATACATATGCAAGAACTTCCTCAAAGTTTTATGTGAACAAAAGGTTAATAATTAATGACTAACTGTAAGGAATAACTACACTCTTTTTATTCTTATAGCCAATCCTGAATAAAGCCCAAGGGAAGTTAGTTCAATCAAGAAACAGAAAGAAGGATTATGCTGTAAACACTAATAGCTAGGAAGATGACAAAGAATGAGAAACACCATCTCTTTTAAAGAAATAACTCAGGAAAGTAAGCAGTATATACTTAAATGATTAAATGACAGATTGTCAAATTTTGGGGAGTGGGTTCCTCATCATGTTTCGTGTTCAATAGCAAAAGAATATGAAAGTTTGTAATTACATTAGTTGCATCATGACTAATTTTGCAGATTAAAGTACCATATCAAATGGCAGTCTTGAGAATGATAAAACGATTTATAGAAACATACCTGCTGAACATTTTCATGATCAATAAATGACTTGATTCCAAGCAATAGAAAATCAATCTGGCTGGTTCGTGGTGTCATTAGTGGTGATTGTGGTGTCATGCTTCCAGGTGATAAAACACTATATGAATTGCTCATAGTTGCTTGTAGTTCATTCATATTATTTGCTACAATATTGCCAATGACTTCCCTATCCAAGATATCTGCATAAGATGGACAGAATAATCTATTCTGACCAGGGGACAGGCAATCATACCCTTCAGCTGAACATGAAGCACAAGTTTTAACAACCTCACTATGAACTTCTACACCATCTGAGCCCTTCTGTGTAATGGATGATAAAATCTTCTCAAGAACATCCACAACTCTCTCCAGCCTCTCATCAAGAGTTAAGCCCTTTGAATCACATTTATCAGCCATCGTACAAACTCTAAAATGACCTTCCGCATATATTGTAGGTATTTCATAATCACATATTCTACAAATCATTTTTGGCTTCCCAATAATTTGATGTTGTTGAACTTCAGAATCATATACAGAAGTATCTTCTTCCTTAGGTAACTGTGGCTTTGAACTGTCATCAATCTTAGAACTAATATTAGAAGAACCATCAGAAGTTCCCAACTTAGTTATATCTATTTGTGAGAATGGATCTAGCAATTTCTTTGAAGGGGGTTGATCATTCTCATCGTGAATTTTTTTCTGATTCTTCTCATTAGATGAGGGAAGCTTCTTCCAGGATGATATCCTAGGTCTGCTAGATGAATCCATGTGCCGACCACCATCTTGATTAAAATATTTATGGTCTTGGAACCTCTTCATGATAATCCTCTCTTTCATGTCTTTGGCACTCAATGAGATCTTGAGACCGTCTCCTGATCCCGAGTAAAAGCCCAGGTCACTCAGTTGGTGGAACCCGAGAATATGTTCTTGTTCTCCACACATCCCCTCTTTCTGGAACTGAATCAGTCTAGTGCACCTGGTGAGGATAAAAAGAATGCGGGTATGGACTTGCTTGAGCAAGCCCATTGGCAATTCTTGGCGGCGGTCATCCACATTCTGAACTATTCCCTCACAAGATGACCAGAACTCATCCGGTGTCATCTCGGCACATTTCTGAGTAAGAATCAGAAGATCCTCCAAAGGTTCCCGCCACTCAGAATGCTCAATTGTGCCCTTTTCGAGAATCCCAACCAAATCGCCAGCAAATGTGCCCAATTCTGCGTTAATCTCCTCTTTCAATTTTTTAAATTTTGATCGAATCACGCTCATTACTTCCTAAGATGTGCACCAAAACATCAAAATCCCAACTTAGCCAAAGAACACAGAAAATAGGAGGAATGCGTGATTACCTCCGAGTTGAGGCCTCGAAGCTTACGAAAGGGAATCTGGGGGTGGTGGTTCCCTTTGCCATTCAACTCATGGGAGAAACTCTTGACATCGGTTGTCCGCTTCCGGCGGCCGCTGGTGGCGCGGAGCACGGCACGGAAGCGCGGCGACTCCATCTCTTTGACGTCCTCCTTAACGACCTCGAACTTAACACGGCGGCTGCCACCGGCACCACCACCCTGCTTCATCGCATCGCAGGAATTTCATCAAACAGAATGGAAACCACGACGATCGACAACGACTCCCTTAATTTTTTTTTGTTCTTCCATCAATCATCAACAGAAAACATAAAGAATCCACGAAATGCTTCACATTACCTCCATTGCCAACTCCGAAATCCGCCTTTCTTTAGAGATTGGAATCTGTCCTCAGCGTTTACTCCCCGCTTATTATCAATTAAAATAAATATATATATAGATATAAGAAATCAATAGAACAAACAAATCAAGAACAACTGTAAGTAAACCGCAGATTTGACTAGCAAAGAAAAAGAAGGGAGATCAAAGAATGGGCATTGTAAAAAAAAAAAAGAAAACAAGAATTAATTAGTATGCTAAAATTTAATCAACGTCTTTTGATTCAATCTCGCTCTTCCCCTCTCTATTTAAAGCCGGCGGGAGTTCCGGTCCTCTCCGCGTTCGTTGCACCCCCGGTGACATTTACCTTTGTACCATTTAACTCGAATAATATATAATAAAATTCCCAATAAGAGCCTTTAGAGTCTCCCACGTCTAACCAATTTAGAATTATATTTGTATTTATATTTATATTTAATTGAAAAATATTATCTTGCCATCTTTTATCTTGAATAACTTGTTAAGAAATGGATAATAAAGTAATACACTTAGGAGTCATTCCTTGATATTTTCTCCTACCTCTTGCTACCGAGATTAGATCTTCTGTCCCTACGTTTCCCTAGTCCAGATCCTTTGGTCCCCTTTGCTTGGTCCCTCCTGGTCCAAATTAGGAGGGTCATTGGATCATATCATGATCCATATATTGGTCTCTCCTTGATCTGATCCAATGACTCTCATGATTTGGGACCAAGAGGGGATCAGAAATCCGGGACCAGAGGATCTGGGCTCTGTCCCCATATCCCATTCATCACCCCTAGTCCATCGTCGACAGTTGGAGCCGTCGGTCCGATCAGAACTATACCTTGGGAAAGGAGAACCCAGGAGATCGCAGTCGAGGGGATCGATGTCAGTGCGATGACATCGGAATCCGATCGGATTTGATAAGGATCTCATATCGACGGTGGAGGAAAGTCTGCTCAGATCGGGTTGGATTCTGGTGCTGATCGCGTCGACAATGATCACCTGGGTTCACCTTCCCCATGGTATAGTTCTGGTGGGGCCGACAGTCGGA
>JBBPFQ010000133.1:508958-521493 GCA_037974815.1 Kaempferia elegans | reverse complement strand
AAATGTCCAACCCTTTGAGCCCAGGGTAGCCTCAAAGAAGCTTGTCTTAGCATTAATGATATTGTTGAAAGATCCACTTGTTTAAGCACGAGGCTGAACACAGGAATCAGACAGGTGAAACAATTCAATGAAAGATCTACTTATCCTAGAGCGAGGTCAAATTCAAAAGACCCTTAATCAACGTGTGGGTAAGATGTCCGTCTATTTAGTGTGTGGATCACACTCTGTATGTTGATACGCCAAACATTCACCAACCTAAATACAAGGTCAAAATCTGAGAACCATTGTTTGAGTATGAATGTACATCAAATGTCTAGTTGTTTGAGTGTGAGGTTGGACTTGAAGAATTCCCAATTTTGTATAGACATTATTTCGAAAGGTCTACTCATTTAAGTGTGAGGTCAAATTTGAACAATCTTCATCTAGGAAAGGGTGGTATGTCAAAATGTTTACCTATCTAATCATAAGGATGACTCTGTGAAACCTCATCTAAGCATAGGCAACGTTGGAACATCAACTCATTTGAGTGTAAGAGTATATTTAAAAGACCCCCAACCTAACAACCACTAATACATTAAAACATTTACTTGCTCAATGCGGGTTTGGATTTAAAAGACTATTGAAGTGCAATGAGTCGTCCACATGCTTAGCACACAATTTAAGTGTGAATGCGACTCTGTTGAAGTGTAATTAGTCATCCACATGCTTAGCGCAAGATTGTTCGTTGCACCAAAGAGATGGAAAAACACAAGCATGGAAGAAAGAAAAGATATTTTATTGATCCAATAACTTTGAATCTCTAAGCTTGGTTAGACAATAGTAAGTTGGCTCTAAACATGAGGAAACCAACAATTACAAAAGCAACAAAGTGGAAGATATGACTAGACATTTAAGTACATTGACCTGAATATGAGTTTGAGTTTTAGCCAAAAGATAAGGTCATGTTAGAGATGTCATAAGAGGAATCTTCAGATAGTATGGCACCTCGTGAGACATCTCTCAGTTGCCTTGAAGGGAACAAATTGATGTCTAATTGTGGAAGTGATGAATATACTTGAAAAGTGAAAGAAGGCTTGGCTTAGACAAACCTAACTAGCATTATTTTCTGCTTCCATAAACCTATCGTTGATCGTGTTAAAGGCCACAAGAACATTAGTAAAACATTATTGGATATGAGTGATCATGTTCTTGGAACTCAACCTCATAAACTTTTAGAATAAGAAAAGAGTAAATACCTCGCAATGGCCAAAGGAACATTAGTAAACTATACTTCATCCACGAAGACTGAAAGGAAAGCTAGTGCATTGTTGAGTGCATCTTAGGAAAAAGGGCCACTGGCAAGAGAAAATTGGATGATACTTGGAGCAAGGCAACTTCTTATCATCCACACCATGTCGCTTAAATAGCTCATTTCTATGGGGATATATCATCTAGTGTTGCAACTAAAACTATGCTCACATTAATGAACCTAGAGCCCTCAAGGGAGGTGGGAAAGCTAAGTTTAGAGAAATCTTATTGCTTATGTCCGCACTAAGGTGTGTGGCTAAGCTCAAAGATTTCAATGCATGGCAAAATAGGGTAATAATTTGCTCAGGCAAATGTAGATGATTAACCTCTTAAAATCCCCTTTCTTGATTACGAGAGTTCACTTGTATATTATATGTGCTTAAAATAAAAATCTTGCTTAAGGATCAACTGTGACCCTTCTTACTCCAACTAAGAGGTGATTAGAGGAAGAAATGGTGCCAAGCTAAGCCAATAGTTGGAAACGTGTATAGAAAAATAGTTTTTGTTTCTTAAGATGGAAATTAAATTATACCCTTTTATTAGTATGACAATTAAAGATCAACTTGGATTGATAAATACAAAAATGCCGATTCGAAACAAACATAAAAATGAGCTAAGACATCAAAAAGGACGAAAGTAGGATTAGACTAGTTGGTATTTGGACTAGTCCACCATCCTAACTTATTGTTATTGCCAGGGTATTTCAAACTAATCTCGTAGGGCCATTGACATTTTTATTGGTTCCCCCTATAGGTTTTTGCTTTTTCTCCCAAGGAATATCGACCTTACTACGACCTCCCTAGGCTTCTCTTGATCGACACTAGAGGGTCCACTAACCGTAGGTAACAAACACGTGGTGATGGATGGAATGCCATGCCCAAAGGTGACCACCTTGGAAGCTTTGAATGCCGTTATTGAAGACAAGCTAATTAGGTAGATCCTTATAGATGGTCAAGTAGGGGTACACCTATTTGGCTTGATGCAAGACTTTTGTGAAATCGAACCTCACAATTGTGAGTACAATTCCATTGTAGCCCACCTTGAAGCATAATTGACTCCTATATCAAGTGATTGTTTGGTGTTAGACATCCTCAATATAGCTTCTCCCTTTTTATGGATCTTTCACTGTAGCTTGACTATGTGGTTGTTGACCTTGGCCTCCTACAACTCTTGAGCATTCTTCTCAAGTTAGGTTGTAGGCACCTTTAATAGCCTTTTGTGTCGGGTCGTTGATTAATGATCGTATAACTAGAGAGGGTGAATAACACCTTGAACTGCAAATTAAAACTTTTTCTCTTGCGTAGTTTAGAGCAAGGTTAAAACACACATTAACTTTTCTTTGATTGTGCTTATGTATATTTGCAAGGAAGAGTATGCATAGTGGAATAATAAGCTTAAATATAAGCAATTTGCTAACTTAAGTATTTAACATGGTTTGACCCCATGTCCTACTTCACTACTGCCTAATGATCCGTTGGGTGGATCAAGTCCCAAATCCCCACTATAGAAAAAATCACCTTTGTCATAGATGTAGAAACCTTGTACAATTATTTCTTATATAATATAAAAGTTGAAGCACAAAGAGATATTACTAGTGTGAGCCGTAGAAATCTTAGAATAAGCTTTTATTATCAAACACTTATTGTGTATAAGTTATATATTCAAGTTCCCTTTCCCAGGGTAATTTCAAATAGAGCATAAAATTGCTCCTCGAATAGCTTCCAGCTAAGATTAGTCGATTCAAATGTCTATCACTCAATCAAAATCTTGACAATGAAAAATTATCAGCCAATGAGTAACATTGAGTCGATTCTATAGGGATTTAATTGACACAGATCTTTTTTCAATCGACTCTACTACATCGAGTAGATTAACTTGGATATGATTACAAGCGTATCCATTAACAACTTTAAACTTCAGTTGACTATATGGGATCCAATTTGCCCAGACCTTGTTCAGTTGACTTTAGCACGCTTATCTTTCGATAGTCTATGACTCAACTTAAATAACACTCCAATCGGCTCAAACCAAACAAAAAGGCTTTGCTCGAACACATAATTCTAATCAACTAGGTAGCCAACTAAGCATGAGTCGATTGGGACAAAGTTGAATTGATTTCTATTTTGTTGGACTTATACATCTTACTTCTAAGATAAAGCTTAGCACTAGACTACGACTATGAACTCATGTTCCTCTATAGAAGGCTCTCAATCAAGTTTGTCTAACCTTAATACATGAAGCGAAAGATTACAAGACACAATCTCTCATAGTTCACTATCTTCGAGTTGCCATAGGCTTACATTGTCAAAGAGTCCACCTTTTGTTAAGTCCTCAATCCCTCAGTTGCACTAAGCCCTTATCTTGTTTGTTTTGCCATCCTTTGCTAGGTCACCTATGAAGTCCTCCTCTTGCAATTGTTGTCTAAGAGTCCACTTTCTATCCGGTCCTTGGTCTCTTGAATGCACCAAATTCTCAGTTGGCTCCATATATTATCCTTTGCTAGGTCACCGACGCAGTCCACCTCTTACAACTCTATCAAAGTTGTCAAACCCAACTCCATGCTCCTTGTCTTGTAGTCTTATACCATCCTTTGTCGATCTCCAATGGGCTTTTGAGTTATTGAGCCAAACCAACTTGGTTGCGTCAAGTCAACCAACACATTTAACTTCGTTGAGTTAGAAGCTTCGTGATCTTCATGTGCATTCTATGGAGTCCTTGCAAACTTCATGCATCTGTTAGTAATATAGAAAAACCTAACTTAAAAGCACTTTGCCTAACAAATCAAGACATCTTGATCGAAATGGACCACTTAAGAGATCGTCATAATAATCATCTCTATCTTCTTAATATTTGGCAATCCCGTTATTGATTTCACTTAAGCTAGGATTTTCCTAGAGAGATAATGTTTACTAACTTAAAAAATGCTTTCCTCCCCTTTGACATATTTCAAAATGGCAATTTAAATTTATGCCCACGTTATTGATCTTAAACTATAAAATAAATATAGTAAAAAGAAGACATATTCATTTAAGTCCAAAATATGATAAATAATGTTATTTCAGCTAGCATACTCATTTATAATTCATTTTTTAAAATAACATAATAGTTGTGTTATGGTCTTTCTATTAGCTCTTTAAAGTAATCGACTAAAGACTATTACAGTCACCAATTGTCGAAACCGTGGGTAGTTCAATTTCTATTTTTTTAAATCATGGAACATTCTAAAAATTTAAAATTTGACCAACATGATTGTTTTACATAGTTTTAATAGAGAAAAAAATTATTTTTATAAAAAATCAACCTATTTTGTCAATTTGGTACAATGTCAAAAATATGCTAAATACTTCAATCATTTAATATTTCAACCCGTATTGGAGTTTCGATTTATGATCGGACTTCGGAGTGATACGGTTTCGGTACTATATCGTATCAATATGATTTTCATTTTTTAAAATATAAAATATATTAATTAAAATTAAATTTTTTAATATAATTATAAAAAAAATGAAAATACAAAAAAAAAAAAAATGATTGCGAAGGCGTGGCGATCCACCGTGCGACCTTCGCGACCTTTGTGGGATCAGGGCATCCTTCGTGACTCTGCGGAGGTCGCTGCAGGATCGCGACAACCTTTGTGACTAGAGGTCGCCATGTGATCGTGACGCTTTCGCGATCCTACATAGGTCGCCGCGGGATTGTAGCGCCCCCAAGGCAAGGTCGCCTCTAGATTGCAGCGCTTTGACGCCGCAACTCGTGGTGTTGGTGCCGATCAAAATGATAAATTTTGCCTGTTTCTCCTAGCATGGCAAGAAATTTTAAATCATGACTTTAATAGTGCCAATTTTGAAAGTGTTATGTAGAGTACATACTAAGCCCGAATCTTAGTGGAAAAGGTTTACAAAACGATGGTTAGCCCTCTATGTCACAAGAAGCTGAATGTTAGGTTATGAATTGAGCACACGCGCAGAAGATAAAAGTCATAAAGATTAAGATGTTAAAGTGGATGTGTGTATATACGAGGATGGACAGGATATTAGATAGAGTTAAGATTACGCTTAGTGAGGAAAACTTCGAAAGACTTATTTAAGATGATATAGACATCTACTTATTCGATTAATAAATGTCTTTGTTATGTGATGTGAGACCATAACAAATATGTACATTAATCGAGGAAGAGTGATTAAAGAAGAGTTGATTAGCAATAATAAAATAGGATAAAATTCATTTAAATATGAATGATGATATTATAGGGGGTTGAATCCAATACATAGGAGGATCTCTAAAACTGACCTCACTTAGGTCTATTGTTATTGTTACAATTATAAACAACAAGGATACATTCTTCATCGATTATGGGCATTTAAACTATATAACAGTAATCGAAATCAAATAGTAGACGAATATCATGACATATTTGATGAAGCAATTAGATTTTAATAGTTTGAAATGTTTCAAACAACAACTACAAGTAAAATAATTATACAAGTGTAAAATGTTTTTATTGTTAGTGTAATTGTGCCCTAAGTGGTCGTATTTGACCAAAGTGTTTTGTGTCTTGTGCAAAGGGTTTAAGCACTGTTTGCCCGAACAACAGATGAGATGTATTTAGTTGTGCAGGCACTTGGCAGGATGGACATGAAATTCATGGAGCTTGTAACTCTATAAGGTTACGTCGTGGTTGATGATTCAGCATAACCAAGTTGGTGTTATTTGATGCCTCGAGGCCTATTAGAGATCGGAGAAGGATGGTATGAGACATCTATGCGACTGCAAGATGAGTAGCATCGAGGTGGCAACTTTGATGATAGTCACAAAAGGTGGACTAGGTATGCCCTTTTAGTCTTTGCTAGTTCACTAGCTAGGTAGACAAAGTTCAGGACTTGAAAGAGAGATTCTTTTATGGGAGGATTCCTTGGAGGAACTTGAACATGGGATGAAGAATTTTCATGAATTTTTATTCACTCCTACTCCCTTCATCATGGTTTTTGCTTGGGTGGGGGTTGAGGCCTTGTTAAGTTGGTAATAACGAATGAGGTTGATGATGAGACAAGACTCAACAAGGGCGAAGGTTGAAGATGGGAGACTAAGTAGTTGGAGGTCCGAACATGGTGGAAAGTGTCAAAACTCCCAGGTTAAGTGTTCATAGTGTGGTCCTTTCCATTTATAGGGATGAGTTGACCATTCATCTACCATGACCCATGTCAGTTATAATACAATATCTAAGAGCCAACTGTGTGACACGGCATGGTTGGCCTAATTCTCAAAGTTGAAGCAATGGACATTAACTACATGCAATTAATGCCATATACACAATGATTGAAATCAGATTTTGAGAGAATTGATGACACCCAAAGGTCAAGCATTTCGAGTGTTGACAACTTGTGTCTAGTTGATGACATTTTCAGAATTTTCTAGATAAATCCGACTCCTCAAGGCAACTTCTGGGAAGAGTAGTAATAGATTTAGCAAAGTGCAAACCATACTTTTGGCTAATCCAAAGCTTGACTTGTGTGGCTTCAGTCCGGTGGAGCCCACTCCTGGTGGGGTTGAGAATACCCTTTCATTCTCCTCCACCCCATAAAAATGAGCCATTATAACAAACTCATAAAAAAGTATTAAGACCTAAAAGATAAAGTATCTCTATGTAAAATTATTTTTTGCCGCAGGTTCATGTTGATGTAATTCATAGAAATAAAGTTATTCCTTCAATTGTTAGAAGTGGCGCTTTATATATCTTTCATTGGTTAATCTTTTGCTAGTTTACTTCTTTTATTTTTCTTAATTACTTAATTTTCAATTAAATAAGTATGATTAGGTTTTTACCTACAAATTATTTATGCCGCTTCAATTGTTCAACAGGCCCAACAGTTCTTTTCTTCCAAGAAAATGCGGGCAGTATCCTAAACATCTCAAACTGTCTATATCTTGCAATTACATATATGCTAGATATATATTTCTTAGATGCCTTGACTTAGCTGCTTAGATATTGCTCACCGTCTTGAATTTGTACGGATAATGATGCAGAGGCTTCACTGCAATGTGTTCATGCTTTCTTATAGAGGGTATTCTTTTCAGATACCATATTTTATTTTATTTTATTTTGGTTTATTAAATTTGTTCTGACATGGAACTAAAACCAATCATTACCTAATCTTCTCTAATATAGTCATGCCTATATGTATGCATGATTGAACAGGTATGGGGAAAGTGATGGCTACCCATCACAACATGGCATTATAAAGGATGCCCAGGTTTGTTCTTTTTATTTTCCTTCTCTTTTGTGATTTCTGTTATGTGACTATTAATTATGACTAACGAGTCTTTGCTTTCATAATTAGGCAGCTTTAGATCATCTTAGTCAGAGAACTGATATTGACCTATCAAGAATAGTGGTCTTTGGGAGATCTTTAGGCGGTGCAGTTGGAGCTATGCTCGCGAGGAATAATCCTGATAAGGTTATTGCCCTTTGCAGATATTATGTTGATCCAAAACTGATTATTTATTCTCCTTGTTATTCTTTTTTTTTTGGAAGGAAACCTCTCTTTTCTCATTTAGTGTTTTGACAATTACCTTTTAATTTGTTGTCAATTCTCTTAGTAGGTATAACCAAAATGTTCCCTCATGGTTTAAAATCTCGTATTGTGCCCAGCGAAACTGTCAAAATGCATCGTTCCATCACCGAAACTCGATACCACTCGACACCAATGTTCAAAATCTAGAGCAGTGCCGAGTTTTGGACCAGCAAGATATGTATTGTACCAGTGACAAATTGGAGGTTGAAGGAGAAGAGAGATGAAACAAGGGAAGGAGACGTTCTTTGACCGGAAAGATATGCATGAACTAGAATGCTATGTTTCAGTAATTTAAAATCGCTCGGCACAAACAATATCTCCTTCCTATGTTTCTTCTCCTCCTTTTCAATTCCAATCAATTATCGGCATCATGCATCATAAAGTCAATATGATACCGAAAGAATATGGTTCCATTCAATGATCGAACTTCAACTATGTTAAAGATTTTGAACCTTACTTTCTCGATTCCATTATCTAGCTACTTTCTACTTGTAATGTGGAAGATTGAAGCCACTTTTTGGAATTATCCTAGTTTTGTTCACTATATCTGACTTAAGACTTGTAATTCGACATCCATGTGGCTCTGAATCAACGTTCAGTGCGGTTTTTTGTGTTTCATAGTTCCTAAGTCAATACTGAATTAACATGCTTTTTTTAGGCTCAAGTTCTGGATAAGATCTGGAATTTGCATTAATCTTTTGCACATTTTCAACTCCTGAAGATTATATGAAGTTCTTGAATCATAATTATCATTTGTATTTCCAGGTTTCTGCTATCATATTGGAGAACACGTTCACTTCTATCCTTGATATGGCAGCTATGATGTTTCCTTTCCTAAAATGGTTCATTGGTAGCAATGGGCCTAAAGGCCCAAAGATTCTTAATTATTTTGTTCGCTCACCATGGAGCACCATAGATATCATTGATAAGGTCAGTATACATATCCCTGAAATTTGCTGCATAGATAGTTCATTGACTTATTTTTCATAATTTAAGCTTCATTTTGAAAGTTTGTAGCATGCAACAAATTCAGAAATTTCATGTCCCAGAATTGTTGGTATCTTATATTGGCTCAAATTGATTCACTACACCAAAAAGGATGATTGCAGATGCTTTAAAGTATTGACAATAGAAAGACCAATGCTTTTCAAAGTCGTGTTAAACTCAAAATAGGTATTAGCAATCAAGGCATCACAAATATTTTACTGTGCTAAGTCAGGCTCAATGAATTTTATGTGCATCCACTTCTTTTTAACTTAATGCACACACAAATTGTACCAACACATCTAACTTAACCTTTTACTAAACAAATCAAAAGAATATAGTTGAACACGACTACGAGGGCATGATTGCATTAATAGTACATGCTGATAGAATTGTTTTTCTTTTTTGAGTGGGTATTTTATAGTTATTGGAAGAGGGCTTATTTGGGAGTGAGGGGTTGAAGGGATGGTGAACTTGTTAGTTTTGTTGGTGGATTCTCCTACCGTGACAAACATCATGTCCATAAGTTCTTAAAAAAAGCAAATCGGAGCATGCATACCTTTGTAAACATTTAAAGTTTATACGGTTAAACCATGGTTTAAAAAGTTTGAGCCGTACTGGAGTTTCGGTTTATGACCGGAATGATATGGTTCCGGTACCTATCATGCCGATATAATTTCAATACTTTTTAAAAAATATAAAACATATTAATTAAAAATAAAATATTTAAAAAATAAAAAATAATTTTTTTAAAAAAGAAAAAAATGGATCGTGGCACTCGCGTACGGTAAGTAAATAAATAAATAAATGATTTTTAAATATATTTCATAATTAAAATAAATAAAATATATAATTAATGAGATAATTTTATTAGGATTTAATTAAGGCTTTTAAGGTTATTCCTACTATAGCTAGGAGTTGATTGAAATTATTAATATAACTTTAATAAACTTATTAAATTAAAACCCCCTTTCCTTCTCTCTCTTTCTCTAGCGACCTCCCCCACACCCATTGTGATCGGGCTCGCGTGACGTGGATCGTGACCTCCCCGCGTGGGCTCATGTGACGTGAATCGCGATCTCCCCTACGCATCGCAAGCGGATCACGACATTCCCCGCATTTGTAGGCGGATTGCGACCTCCCCTGCGCCCCTCCCTCTTCTCGCGTGACACCTTGAACCTCCAGCGTCGCTGTCGGGCTTGCGCGATGCCTTCGCAGTGGCCGCGGATCTTGTGCCGGTGTCTGTCGATGGGCGGAACAAACAGTTTTGCCCATTTTGCCCAGTATGACACGTGATTATAATATGCAGTTCTGTAGTTTAAACCTCAAATTTATCCTAAAATTCCATTATCAAATAACTCCCTTTTCTAAAGTAGGACAAATCTTGTACATGGAAATGTCTTCTCCTCAAATGCCTATAGTAAATTAAGTGTAGAGAGAAGTGATGGGACCCTTGCACCGCTAGAGGGGGTGAAATAGCCGCTCCACCCCAATCGATAGCTTCCTATGTTGTTAGGGCAGCGGAATACCAAACAACAAATAGAAAGCTAAACTAAAAACAAAAACAAAACAAGCAAAACTAATGCGTAGATTTAACGTGGTTTGAAGATGACGCTCCTACTCCACGGCTATCCGTAAGGTGGACGATCCCAATCCGTCGGTGGATGACTGAAACCTTTGACTTGCTTGCGTAGCTCCTTGTGGGTGGAGAAACCTCGCCACAAACCCTCAACAAAGCACTTGAGCTTGGAAGACTACTAATAGGGGTTAACCACCTTTATTTCGTCAACTTTGCTTAAGGTTCCCGAGCTCTCTTAAATAGAACTCAAGTGGAAACACTCAAGTGTATTTCCCATCATCAGTCATCGGGTATGCTTATCAGTCAACTAACCCTCCTTGGAATTCGACCGTTATATGTCAATGGCTCAATACCAGTCAACTGCCCCTATACGCCAGTCAACTATACAGTCGACTAACCTTCATAGGCTAAACGAACAAAAATATTTTATTCACTCCTAGTTGGCTGCATAGTCGACTCACGACCAGTCGACTGATACAACCATCAGTCGAATGTTAAATCCTAAATTAGGGTTTTAACCCGGAGTACAGTCTCTCAGCACTCGTCCTCGCTTGATCAACCTAGACTTAGCTTTCTAGCCTCCTCCATAAGTCTTGCATCCCCTCGAATATTCCTCTTCCTTCACACATTGCCTTCAAGAGCTTCATTCGGCTTCGGTCATTTGTTGTCGGGTCTTCCATAGCTTGCCAATTCACACTTGAGATACACCGGCAAGGCTCCCCCTTGGCCTTACCCTTGTTGTACATGTATCCTACACCTACACACTCGCAAACATACATAAAAATATAATAATAAACCTAATTTAAACATTTGCCCAAACATCAAAACCTATGACACATATATTGCTCCAACAATTCATCCCCCCTTCTAGCCGACCTACACAAGACCAATAGTAATGACCCTAAGGGGCTAGGAATTAAGTAAATCTCATGAGTGTAATTTTCTTTAAGTCTTTTATTATATTCTACTGCGACTAACACTTTGATAGAAAGAATGAATGAAAGAACAAAATTGAGAAAATCAAATAATCAAGATTCACCCCCTCTCTCGATAGCACTAAATTTACAATTTTCTCTATCTTTCATTTGAGTAATTAGATATACTTCTATCTTTCTTTTTTTTTAATAATTTTGAATACACTCGTTTATGTTACAACTAAGCCTCAAGAAAAAAAAATTTAAATAATTTAGCAATTTTATCAATTAAAAATTATTTATTATCAAAACTTGAATATAAAATTTTAATTAATAATTTTACATCTAAAAAATGTTAAAAAATTAATTTTAAAAATTAATACTTTAATTTGTTTATAAAAAAACTAAAACTTGTCAACCTAAAAAAGGTAGAGGAATTTTTTTTTAATTCATTGTCAAAGGTTTTTGTTTTTTGTTTTTGCCTAAGGTCTCAAATAGGCTTGAGGTCTCAAATAGGCTTGAGTCTGTCCTGACTGGATGTGACTAATCCAGCCCCATGAAAATTTTTTACCAACCATCATGGTAAATTAGGAAGGGCTCACAGAGGCTCATCCAAGCAACTAATGTTCTTAGGTTTATTGTCCCACTAGAGAAAATCCCTACGTTGCACCGCAACTAAGATTTAAACTTTAGATGTCTTGTTAACCACTTGGAGAGTCTAATCACTGCACCATAGACCCAGAGACAAGTGATGTTTATGTTTGTTCAATATGCAAAAGGTCAATTAATTAGATAAACAATCTTAAGTAATTTGTTAAACTAAATAAGCAAACTTGAACATATATATATATATATATACACACACACACACACATTTTGTTAATATTCATGAACAAAAATAGTAAACCATTCATGAATTATATTCATCAATCAAATTCTTCTTATTATTAATAGTAATAAACAAACAAGCTCTTAAAACTCAGTAACCAACTAAGGGGGTGCTTGGTTAGTGGGTTTAGGATGTTGGAATGAGAATAAAATTTATTTTATTCCCATTATTGATGCTTGGTAGACCGGAAAAAAAAAATCAATGTATGGGTTCCATAACACACACCCTCCTAGGTTATCGCTAAACACATTCCCCTCTCAATCAAACCTATTACCATTCCGATTGCCAAATATATACCAAGCGTCCCCTA
>JBBPFQ010000133.1:418699-434414 GCA_037974815.1 Kaempferia elegans | reverse complement strand
CTAGACCCCCGTTGAGGTTTCGGTCCCAGACCGAAAATCAACATGTGCTGGGTGCCTGTTTCGGCCGGGCGGAGGAACGATAAAAATCGTCTGTGCCACCCGGCATGGAATGGTATTCTTTTCCTTGTATTCAATTATAACACACATTGACAATGTAACTTAGTTTCTTTGAGGAACTTAGTATTTGGAAAAACTTTGTAAATTCCTTTATTATCTGTAGTTTATAACAAAACCTGTTGGCTTGAAAATGTAAATTCTTGATTATTCTGAGGACATAACATACATCAAAGTTTGAACTTTCTTTCTAGATTCTGAGTTACTGAAATATGCATATGCGGAACTAGAAGAGTCTCGAGGTGCAATTCAGGTCTAGTTATAGTTTATTTTTGTGTTATTTACAATATTTATGGGTTATTGAATATTCCTCACTCATGCAGTCTGCTAAGAAAATATATGAAAGTTTTCTTGTTAGCAATTCTGGTGCAACATCTCTAGCTCAGATTCAGGTAGTCTATCCTCATTGAACCTTGTTTTTCCTTGAAGTATAGCAACCCACTTATTGTGTCAATGGTGCTGCTTGTTTGTCAGCCTGAATGCCACCTTTTTTTTTTTTTGCAGTATATTAGATTTCTAAGGAGAAGTGAAGGCATGGAAGCAGCTCGGAAATATTTTTTGGATGCTAGAAAATCACCAAGCTGCACATATCATGTTTTTGTTGCATATGCCACAGTTGTCTTTTGTGTTGACAAGGACCCAAAGGTTACAGTGAATGTTCAACTCTTCTGTTTATATCAGTTTATGAAGGGGTGGAACACACATGTTTTAGATCATGTTAAAACACAGAATTGTTAAGACAAAACTGTGATTTTCTTTGTTCATTGATAAACATAGATTGCAAAATATGATCCAATAGTTTGATATTATGTGAGACTTAAGTTTTTAAAGGTGTTTCATGCTGGTTAGTTATTTTAGTGTCTGAAGGTGTTTCATGCTGGTCAGTTATTTTAGTGTCTGTATGGTGGTTGAATTATACATCCTGTAGGTCAATGAAATTGTTTTTTTTTGTGTGTGTGTTTTTGGTTTATTTTGTTGGTACGGTAGGTACGGTATATTAATCAGATATGTACTATTTGATAAATAATTGAGATGGGCATCAAACTAGTATTTTGGACAACCTAGATTACTAATTTGGCAATCAAATTAGCACCTATGTTTTGTTTGTTAATGTTACATTCAAGGTTTAGAGTTTCATTTTGTGTTGGAACCTCATATCTCCATTTTGTTACTGCGTAGTGCTGACACTTGCACACTTCAATACTTAAAAGGGTTTGGAGATCAACTCAAATAGTTTTAATCCTATAATTCCCTTCCACTTAACTTGTTTGCCACCGAAATCATAAACATATAGCAATTAGTTACCTATAAATATAAACCTATAGTTCTTAGAAAGTCAATTAAACCTATAGTAATTAGAAAGTCAATTGAATTAAAAATATTGGAAATAACAAATTACAAAAATATAATAGATATCTTGAATAATGATTGCACCTTCGTAATATCAAAATGAGTATTGTGCTGAGACCAATGTATAATTTTCCATGACGATATCAAATACTGCCATGATAACACTTGATATTACAATGGATTTCTCATATCATGACTTGGATTGACACAGATGAAATTGGAATAGTTATAAATATAAGATTGGGATAAATCTCATCTTCTCTAGCCCTAGTATCACTCTTCCTAATGCTTCGGTTGGTGTGTTTTCTCAATCCCATCCCTTTTTTTTCTAGTGTTTTGTCTCCTCTCCGTGATCTAGAGATGGAATGGAAAATGAGTTATGCGAAGAGAATCTTGTTGTTTTGGCAGGATTATTTGTTGGTGTTTCTCTTCTCTTATCTTCTCTCTTAAGTGTTTCATCTCCTCTTTGTCATTAATAGACAGAACAAAGGATGTGCCATGAGAAGAGAGGTGTCTCAGTTAGTTTCAAGTGGCAGCGGTCAAGATTGGCCACGCCTTGATTGTTACCATCTAAACCATGTCGGTACAAATGACACAATGACAGTAACCTATGCCAAAAAAGTATTAGACCAGAATGATAATGTTGGCAGTGTAGACCAAAACCAATTGATACTTGAAGCCATGCTTATTTTTATATTTTTTTCTTTCCAAAGGTATCCTTGGCTAAATGTCTGAGATTGTTTATTATCATTGTATCATCATACACTTTGGTAACTCCTCAAACTTAGTGTTCAATCAGGATCTAAAACTTGCCTGGAGTTCAATTTAGTCAGTATGCAAAAAATATTATCAGGGGCATGACAAGAAAACAAAATTTGTGACAGGTCTAGAAAATGTAAATGAATCATTTATAGGG
Source organism: Kaempferia elegans (assembly GCA_037974815.1). NCBI lineage: Eukaryota > Viridiplantae > Streptophyta > Magnoliopsida > Zingiberales > Zingiberaceae > Kaempferia > Kaempferia elegans. The sequence goes on along the minus strand of JBBPFQ010000133.1, from coordinate 432,034 downwards.
CATCAGAAATAAAGATGAGGAAGAAGAATTAGTGAAATATATGAATCATCTGGACTTTGCCTTTCCTTTTGTGTTTTATTTTGATGTTATCATATGTGTGTTCTGAGATATGCGTGTCTGAGATATGTTTGGTACGACATACATGATCGTATCTTTGCATAATCACAAGGATATATAGGATTAAGGATACTTCCTAAGTGTACTTTTGCCTTTCATTTTTTTTACCAATCATCATGAAGGATATATCACTAAATAGGATGTGGACTTGACACATACTTAGCATAGGTATTGATCTTTATTTCTTTGGCATAAATTCTTATTGTTTTCTTCATACTTTAGGTTTACTATGCTAAAAGTTTCTCCTTGGGATACCAATTAGGCTGTTACTTAAATCTATTTATCTTACGCCATATTTATGCTGTTTCATGTCCATCCTTTTACTGTATATTACTTTTGAACATCTGATGCACTGAAATACATATCAGAAGTGTTTTTCCATTCTCTTCTCTCATTAGTGCAAGGAAAGAATTGATCATTGCCTTATCTTTCTCTATTAGATGAGAAAATGTACCTTCACTGCTGTGTGTCGCTGTCATTTAACTGGAACGAATTATATATGAAATCAAACCATGCCATTGTTTTCATTATCACTTAGTTTCCTTTTATTCGTCCAAAAAGAAGGTAGCACTATTTGATTGCAGTCTTTGTAAGATAAAACTACATTGTCAATATTTTTGTCTTTGTTCTTGCAGGTTGCCCACAATATATTTGAAGCTGGATTAAAAAGATTCATGAATGAGCCCGGTTACATTCTTGAGTAAGTTCTTTTTATTTCTTATGAATTCTTCTCACTTTGGATTTTTGTGCACATATCAGTACCTGTCGTTGCATGACTAGCATGGTTATTAGTTGTATTTTGAATCTGTTTGTTACAATGAACATTGCAGAAACTCATTCTCACAATCCTATCACAATTAACTAATCTTGAATTATCTGGTACATTGAGGAATTGATTCAATGTGTGCGATCTTAGTAAACACAGTATTAGGTACTAGTGTCAGAGAAATGAAAATCAGGGCAATCGAATTATCAGAAGTTTACCAGGTAGGATAACATCAAGTAGTGAGCATAGATATATATAAAGGTAAACAAGTGGACATAAATATATAAAGCTAAATTAAGTGTGACTCTGTCATTAGTTGAAATGTATAGATAAATCACTGACAAAACAACAACAATACAACACATCAATATAAGAGAATCGGAGTTCAAATTCTAGTAGGGACGAATATTTTGGAGGTCGCCTCTAAGTGTATATAAGTTGTGATCCGGATTTACGTAGTAGGCGAACAGGGGAAGGGAAAGGCGAAGACCGTCTACTTCTAGGATTAGTCGGGTGAAGTGTGAGCACATGGATTATCAAATATATATACACACATGCGTGTGCGCTATTGTTATGCTGCACACCACGCAGTGTGCAGCATTTTTTGTTTTTTTTTAAAGTTTAGGGTTTTGGCTTTAGGGTTTAGGGGTATCACTATTTAGTCTGCCACAAAGCTACTTTGTGATTATCAATGTCCATGTTGGATTGTTGGTATTGTTACTCTACTACAAAAGCATCATAGAACTATGTTTATAGACAACAATTCATGAGCACGATTTTGGACTTGAGTACTTACAAATTTGCATTAGAATGGTATTTCATGTTCTCTAATATGGTAACAACTACCAATGGTATGCTGCATTGAACACCTCACTCTCATTGATGTGGTCAATATGAGGCGACACTATTGGTAAAGACCATGGATTGAAATCTTATTCCATGCCTGTTGGCGCAGGAGATTTTTTTTATTCTATCAGTTAATTTACGCACAAAACAACCTGATGCAATGAAAACATTCTCTAGCATCGAATCGAATGCAAGGCAAGCCTTCCCTCTGTGGAATCGCACTTGCTTTCCTTTTCCTACATTGAATTTAACATGAAGCAAACGTCCAACATAAAATAAAAAATGTGGCAAACTTTCAACGAAGATAAGGCAACCTTCCAGTGTTCAATTGAACACAATGAAAGTTTCCAATGTTGAATCAAACATGAGGCGAGCTTCTGTTGTCTTTGTGCTGTCTTCCTGCATCAATTCTAGTACTCTTCCGCATCATCTTCTAGCATTAACGTTGCATGTTTCTCCCACACCATCTCCACATGTGATTGCGCCTGACTTGTAGCATCGATTTCAGTCTTCATTCCATCTTCTAGCATCTATGTCACACGCTGTCCCCCCACACCCTTTGTGCACATTTGACCTCTTTCCCCCTTCTCTTCCACTCTCCGTTTCTCCTCTTTTGTGGCCTAGCACACCACTTGCATTTGGCACGCTCTGTACATTTCATTCTGGTGAAGGACCTTGGTAAAGATACTCATGGTTCCAGGTCATGCGAGTGGCACTTCATGTTTGTGTATAAGACCCAAGGCTTGTTGATGTTAAAATTTAGAGACACCAAGCAACCTAGGTTAGCACTTAATACTCTGCTAGGTGTACTAGTACCTCACTGGTTTGCTGATTGTTTGAATAACGTGGATTTAAAAATGAGAAATTACCCATATAAAGCCCTTGATATTGGCAAATGCCCAATTGGCCTTCTAAGTTCCAAAATGCCCAAATAAAGTGCATTTCACTTTTTATAGACCAAAATACCTCCACTGTTTGTATGCAAAGGCACACTTGCGCTGTTAAATTATACTTCTGTTGAAATTGTATATTTTGAAAAATTATCCTTATTTGCTACCTTTATTCTTCAGTAGTTATTTTTCAAGATTTTAAGTATTTGACATTTTATTACAGATATGCAGATTTTTTGTGTCGCTTAAATGATGATAGAAATGTTCGGGCTTTGTTTGAGCGTGCTTTGAGTTCACTTCCCTCTGAAAAATCTGTGGAGGTAATGAGGTCATCTTTTTTGCAATTCGTTAATTCCATGAAAAGTTTTATGACTCATTGTGTTTGCTGATAATGATTAGCTGAGGAACGAACTGTAAGAAATATGAGGATGCCTCTATTTTGCACCTAGGCATTAACATAATGTGGTTATGTTTTCCCAACTGCATTTTTATATATTTGTTTAGTCATACTTCCAGCCTCCCGATTAACTGATTGTGATTGCGCATATTTCTTACACATGCCTGTGGGGAATGGGGCACATCGACTTGTTAACTTTATCATATATGTGAGTTAAAGTTTGAACGCCAAAATGTAGCAACGCCAATACAGTTTCAGATCCATTCTGGATCTACCTCAAACACCTTTGCTTTTTCTGATAATACACGTTTCATAGAATGTCTGAGATATGTTAGCCTATGGTTAATTCATACCAAATTTATTGTAACCAAGTTGACATAGAGGTTACCTTGTTAGGAGCCTTGCCACTGTTTCTTTATTTGAAGGCTCATGTATCATAATCAAAGTCTTCATGTTGTAAAATTTTAGTTGAACCCTTGATGCTATACCTATGATATCCATTTCCCAAAATATTCCCATTTAATGAATCAGGCATCATTATACCGTTTTATGGCTTAGATCAATACTATTTATGTCTATTGATTATGCCACAAACTGTGAAAATGGATATGCATTGGCTGAATTGATGCTCTATGGCCTCTATACTACTGATCACCAACTATCAGGATCTTGCTTCAGGACTGTAGTCTTACTCCACTTATAAGCATGACGATTTTCTAGCTTAAGTTGATACGCAGTGAGCCTCCCCCATCCCCACTTTCTACTTTTGGTCTTTTGATATGTGCTTAGATGTGTTGTATGATCTACATCCTACTTAGCGTTGGAAGTGTTGCGACAATGCCAAATATTGCTCTTGATCCTCCATCCATTTCTTGGGTTCAAGTGGATGTTTCTCCTTTCATCTCCAATTTATCACCAGCACCATACATCGAAACGGCGACATGATACCAAAATAGTATTGTTCCAATCAAAGACCGAAACATTGGCACAGCTCGAGATTTCGAACCTTGATTGACAGCACAATAGGTGAAATAAAGTTGAATAATAAATATTTCACTAAATTATTATTTAGTTGTAGAACATCATAACACTGACCAATAAGTTAATTCCTAACTAAGACTGTTCATGTGACTTGTCTGATATATTTCCTGTCTACTGACCTTTAGTTGACTTTGTTTCATTTGTTGTCTTCTCCATCATTCATTTAATATAGTTTGTGTTAAATTAGTTATGCCTGTGCTAGACTGTGTCTCTCATGTACACTGATATTCAGGTCTGGAAAGGATTTTCCAAGTTTGAACAGACATATGGAGATTTGGTGAGCATGTCGAAGGTATGAGCTGACTCATTATTTTTATAAAGTGTTGATGTTTTCAGGGCTTCAGAAATACTTTTTGTTTGGTTGTTGTAACCTGGGTTCTTTTTCCCTTGTAAACTTGATCCATCTGAGCATCTGCAGCTTTTACATAAATCAGTTTATACTAACAAAGCAATCTGGTCAATGCCATATCTATACTTTTTGTTTGTGTTGTATTAGATTTTGTATTTTTAAGTATAATTAGGGGTTGGACTCCATGAATACAGGTTGAACAAAGAAGGAAGGAAGCCTTATCACGAACAGTTGAAGAAGGTTCGCCAGCACTGGAGAACACTCTGTATGATGTCATTCCACGTTACAGTTTTATGGATCTATGGCCCTGCTCATCAAAAGATCTTGATCATCTATCAAGACAAGAGGTAAATGATTTTCGCTGAGTTTCCTTCAATTGTAGAATTGAGGATTTTGTCTGGTTCTACTCATTAAAGAAAAGATGCTAGAATCCTTGAATCTGTAGAGAGATACAAAAGGAAACCAGAATCATACCTGTTGAAGTCACAGACGCTCAAGGAAAAGGGGAACCTGTAGAGAAGATTCAAAAAGACACCAGAATTGTGCCTGTTGAAGTCCTTTACTCATGCCTATTGAACATGAGGTATTATAGGAGGGTTAGGTCCGGGTGTCCAACCGATTTCATAATGAGGTTACATGTCTAGATGCATGTTAATTGTTCCCTTTCACTTTTAACATGTCATAATACAAGCCTCAAAGGTTCGGCACCCTTATTGCAAGTTCAAGAGCATTGGTTGAAGTAGGAGTTGAATGTAATTTTTGTGCAACAAATCTGTCCCTAATTATGATTTATTCGATATCCATCAAATTCATATTGAAATGATGCAAAAGTGATGCTTGTTCAGATGAAGCAAGACCATAATGTGGTACTGGAATTAAATCCAACATTAATGGTCGTTCCTCAGATCTGACAAATTGGTCCGAGCATGATTGCCCCCCAGGTCTGACAAATTGGTTCAAGCATCATTGGAATGAACATCATCTCTATTGGTATTAGTCTGCGGGTCTTGGGTTTTACTTTACAGATGTACAAAACTTTGATTGGTAATCAAGAAGATCAATATGTAGAATATGTCAATATTTTTTGCGAGATTAGGACTGCTTGAAAACAAAAGTGATATTCAACCATGCTGATTTGTATATATGACTGCTTGAAAGAACAATATCTAAGGATCCTAGACCTTGGTTAGATTTTTGATGGAGTCTTTTTAATCTTATTGCTTATTTTATCCTTAAGTTAGAACGTGAGTTTATTAATTTCTTTAATTTTAAGTATATGTTTGTTTGCTGTTTCCTCTGAAATTATGTCTTCTTCAATTAATGTTTTCCTCTATTTGTCCTTTAAAAAAAAAGAGAATGATATTTCATGGAAATTCTTTTGATATTTTCAGTGGCTCATGAAAAACATCAACAAGAGAGTTGACAAGTCAAGTTTACTTAATTGTGTTAATATCACTGGTATGCATTTTTTTTGCTCTAAACATTAGCACTTATAATTTGCCTTAGGAAATCTTATATTCATAACATTTGGATGAAGTGGAAGTCATTGTCACTGTATGTCATAGGTGGAGACAAGGTTTCTGCCGGACTGACAACAAATTCAAAGTCGCTGCCACCGTCTTCAAAGGTTGTTTATCCAGATACCTCTCGAATGATTATATACGATCCAAGACAAACTCTAGGTAAAAGTTGTTGATGTACTGTATTTTGGACAAAAACATTTCCATATAACTGAATTGGGCTTCATGGTTTACTACACCTCAGTAGGATAAGTGGTTTCTGCTACACCTTGGGTCAGATCAGTTGAGATATTCATTAGAATGGAGCATTGATTACAATTTAACAGTCTAATCTCACCTCATAAATAACAATTTACATACACCGTAGAACCAACATATTTCACTTGATATGATATCACTTTACAATGATTTTAATGTAATTGAGCATGATTTTAGAAATTTGAGTGGCATTAAACATTCTGGAAAAATACGACACTCTTTGACTCTTCTATTTCAGTTTCCATCCTCCTTGGTTCCTCCTCCCAAGCGAATGCCCTTATCCCATCTTGTACCAACATAGTAAATCAGTTGGCACCATATCCATCTTGTCTAGTCTAGGCATTGAAACCCCTACCTGGAATGAGACTTACCCTTGCAATTCTGCATGTTTTCTATTATAGCTTTGTTTAATTAATTTATTTAGAGAAGATCTCTCCTAATTATTGCATTTGAGCTAAGTTAGGATTTCTAATCTGATTTGGCCGTGCATAAATCTAGTTCCTATGTTATTCTAGTCTAAGCATAACTTCTTTGTCTTTTAATAAAATCTTAGTGGTAGTTATAACACATTAATCCTTTTAAATTGTCAATTTAGCAACACGTTTAATTTAAAGAGCAGAGGCTAGAAATCCTACTTTTCTCTAGAGGTCAGAGTTAATAACTTATCAAAACCTATGTTTTATCGGGTTGTGTGTTAGGATCCAAATTTGTGAACCTCTTGTTGTTTCTAGATTTGATCTCAATCTTGAAAATTTTGATGGCTGATGCCCCCTTCAAGATCAAAATTTTGGCATTATTCTAGTGATTCTGTTGTCACATGGGATGGGTTGTGCCAACTAAATTGGAACAGGATGTCTTCATTTGCTTTTATCAGAGTGGAATCAAAGAAGCATCAAACCATCCTCGAGGCTAGGATGGGGATTCTAGATCTATTTTTGATAGAATTAAATCAAACACTAACTCTCAATTTAGCATTTCTATTGAGCTGCATTGATTGCATCATTTCTTTGTGAGTTATACACTCTTGCTTGAACATATACCAAGCTTTGGAAGAATGAGATATACAGTAATTCGGGTCCTCAAGTGTTAGTGTTTGAACCAGTTTGGTGCTAGATCTAAGCTGTCACTTACCTTTGTTGAGTTGTGTTAACACATGTTACAGGTCAGCACATGTCTGTGTCAAACTGGCACCAACAACAGAAAGGAAGATGTGGTATAAGAGGAAGTGAATTTCTTGTTATAGAAGGTCACCATCCTTTTTATTTTCTTCCCTCTCCTGTTAATTTCATCATCAGGTAGCCACTGCTGACCTAAAGAAAGGCTCTGCAGTGGTGTCACATTCTGCTACATCTTGGTGTGGGAAATGAAAGGTACCATATTGCACGACATGGGTGAGATGACACGAAAACTTTAAATTATGATTAGAAAAGAATGCTATTACTCTTGTGCACGTGTGTATGTATATAATGTCCCAATAATAATTAATGACTAAACGATGTGTGACTTAATTATTATTATAACATTCTCTAGCTGGAGCATAGTTATAGGTCACGTACATCTTGTTGCACAAAATAGAATAGATGTATTTAATGAAGAAATCATTCGTGTCAAGCTTGGAGAAGGGACAACATTAATGCAGCTGTTGAGAGACTTAAGTTGTGTGACACACTAGATTAAAGCTGATGGCTTTTCTTCCTTATCTCCTCTTAAACTCAGATACCTAAGGAGTTGAAGTTTGTAAGGGCGTTCAATGGACTACAGATGAGACTACTTCCGGAACCTTTCTAATATTCAGATATCCCTTGGACCATATAGAAGCTGATTGCACTTGGGATGCAATAAGCAATTAATTTCCTGGTTTTGTTTATCATGAACTTCAGAATTGCCTATCCTCAATTCATCCACAAATAACTGCACATCAAATTTACTTGATTTATAAGATCGAAACCTGGGTATTCTTGGATGGCTGTCGTTTATTATTTAAAAAAAAAACTTTCCTGACGCTTTCAATTGTTACAGGATCTGAGGTTCCTGCATCTTCCAATTCAACACATACCTCTGGTTTACCTCCTGTTGGTAATAGTACAACTGCAGTCAGTGACATTCTTAAACTAATCTCACCAGTGCTGGCCACTTTTATCACAAATTTGCCTGTTGTTGAAGGTACCTTAGACTTTTATTTGTCATTTAACTAGAATATCGTGACATTCTCAACTTTTGTTTGTTACATGTTTCCTTCTTGGTTGATGTGTGCTTGCTTGTCCATGTTTGTCGTGTAACAGTGCTTATTGCAATAGGTATATAACAATTTCCTTTAGACGCAAGTTCTTGTTCAAAATTGAAAAAGTGGTCAATGCAGAAAATTTAATTTATCTTGATGTCCAATTGTAACACGTATACACATATTTGCAAATGTTTTTTTGACAATTCTGCCTCTTTTTTTTCAGACTTGAGATACTGTCAATATTCTTTCTGCTTTCGTTGCACATGATCTTGAAATATATACTATTTATATGTCAATCTTTTTTGGGGGGTACCCATGCTCACAATCTTTCTGCTTTTGTTGCACATGTATTTGTAAAACGGGATTGTTGTCATACAATATCAGATTGGTGGCCCAAAACACTTTGGAACAATTTGAGAAAATAATTGTATTTGGATACTTTATTATTGTTTTTAGAAAAGGATGCATTCCTAAAAAACTCCCACTTCATACCAGAGATACTATGAAAATTTTAATTTTTAAAACAAAGAAAAAAATGAAATGACAAACTGCAGATGGAAGGCATTGGAAATTCAACACCTACATTATGAGAGAAAAGAAAGAAAAAGATGAAAAATGTATAAGCAAAGAGAGAGAAAGTTCTAACATATTAGGAGATGTGAGAGAGAGAACTTACCTCTAGCAGTCTAGCTAATGGTTTGCCATTTTTTCCTAATCTCCATTATTGCCATCCATCCCTAGCTCATCAACCAAATCTGGAGTTCTAAAATCTGAATTATCACCTCATTCTCATCATTTGCCTTTATCCTAAACCTCATATGCCTGTTTTGATTGTTTTTTGTTTGATGCCGTTTATTGAATTTCCAAGGGATTTGAAGCTCATAGACTTCCATGACAATCAAAGTAGGGCTGAAATAGCATATCCAACACTTCGCCAAAAGGCCAAAGCCCTACTAACATGGCCTACTACTATATCAACATCATAAATGCCTAACAAAACTATCATGTATTTTGTTGAAGAGGGTAGATTTTCAGTATCAAATAGTAAACGTAACAACTAATAAAAAAAATTGTAAAATAATATTCTTCTCTGGAATTGCAACTAGATTAGTCATGATATATCATGATCAAGGAAATTATCAAGAAACCAAAAGCAGAATAAATCAACTCAAAAAATAATGGAAAGATGAGATATAAACAAATGGTTTTAAGTCTGCATCACTACTTTAATTATCAGATAATTTATTAAACCTATACATCACAACCCATGACACAAACCTAAGATTTTGCTGGACAACCCCTCTATGGATCATCAATTGAGGCACACAGCTTTTCCAAAATTTGATTCTTTTGATCTCCTCCAAGCTCTGCCGTTTCTTCCTCGTGTATTCATGCATCAATAAAATCATCCTTTATCCCGAAATTTGATTCAATTCAGACCTTGATCAGAGGGCAGCAACTTTTCTTGCCATTGTGTGAGAGACAGGAGAAAGATCTTTGAAGAACGAATTAACTCTGGCGGCAAATTCAGGAAGATCTGTGTCAATTCAATTAAAAGCATCTCTGTTTCTTCTGGCTTCCAACATCTGTTCTGTTCAAGTATTTCATGGATTTGAATTTTCCAGTTTGGTGGCATGACCTGCTATGTCTTCGACGCAAACAATTATTTTTATAGAATATTCCTCATCAAGGAATGTCTCATAGTTTTCTATTTTGGAATCTAATTGTAAACAATCTAGTTGTAATGTGTCTTCTGTTGGTTTAGCTGCTACCAGATCATCTGTAGCCATCTGTGATATACTATAAACAACCAAACATCAATTGAACTTGTTATAACTCTTGCACCACCTGATCAAAAACCAACATCAACCAAATAAACATAATCATTTAACCGGAACGTGGTGCCATAATTTTGAATAAACAGGGAGGGGATATAACCTCATTGTTTGTGAATTAGTTCATCATAGCTCTTATTGAGTCAAACTGCAATCAATCACTTCTTCATACTTGCTAGTGTGTGTCACAGTCTGGTCACCAACAAAATGAAATGCAATATCTGCTTAAGTTTGCAAATTAGCAACTTACAGATCAATATTTATAAGTTTAATTTCATGTTGGATATCCTTCTCACCTTGGATTCATGTCATAGCATCCGTTCTCGAGTTCCCTTATATTTTGATTCTATTCTGCTATCCTATGAAATTTTATTTCTTAGGACAATGGAAACTTTGTTTAGGGATAGCGATTTGTGTCCTTTTGTTGGTTATAGAAGTGCTGCCTGTTTCATGCCAGCATAAAACTGCATTTGTCAGGGTAGTACTCTAAATAAACTTCCATATTTCCTAATTATAACTATTTTATACGGGGCTTCAACTATTGGCAGGACCAGTTCCAGATATAGACGTTGTTTTATCTATTTTACTACAGAGTCCTACACCAACAACACGGATTGGAAAACCAGCTGTCTCTCTTCAGCAAATGCAGGCAGGCCCAGGTCCTAGCACAAGTGATCTTTCAGGCTCCACCAAGACACGGATGAACAATGGGTCATCCCACAAGCTTCCCAGAGATGAACAGTCAGGCAAACGAAAATATCTTGATAGTATGTCTTTTTGACCTTCCCCTAGGTATTCTTTCCTTTTGTTTCATAGTTTAATATAGGGTGGTGCTTTTCGTATGAGGAGGAAACAAGGTAAATTTTTTCATGGGTATTTTTTTTCTTGGTTTATTTTGTCAAAAATAGGGTAAAGGAAATGGCAAGATTTTTCCCCCAGATATTCTCTACATGCACTGGGAAAAATTTATCAATGTAAATCTATTTTTACTATTGTTTTATTTATTTAAATAAATAAAATTTTAAAAATTATGTGAGGAATTTCCCAGAGTTCTTTAAAAGCCTAAACACTCTGGGATTCAAATTATGTAGTTTTAAAGCTATGTTGTAGCATACTTTGTTCCCCTTCTTTGCACATCTTCCCAAAGCTATTTTTCTGGTGCAGGAAAGTGCACTGAGAAAGCTGCTTGTACAGTTTCAAAACTAGCATCTTGTTGATTTAAAGGCATATCTTTGCTGTAATTGTAACTACATCAATAGAGTGATGTGGTATGAAAGAAAAAAAAACATATCGGTACTTGTAACTACAGCAAATTGTTTTGGAATGATTCATGGTGTTTCGTGCCAAATACAATCATATTCTGAGTATTTAAGCGTGAATGTAAATTCACATTCATCCTCAATGCTTCAACTTGGACTAAGCTTTATGTTGGTGTTGAAAACTCTTTTGTTTGGCGAACAAATCCTGTGTAAATGAGCAAAGTCTGCTTATGTTTGTTTTACCACTCTTTTATAATACCTATTGTCATGCTATTTCTCTAGGGCAAGAAGATGATGAGAGCACAACTGAACAGAGCCGTCCACTTCCGAAGGATGTGTTTAGACTGCGACAAATGCATAGAAGTCGAGGTCTAAGCACTTCGCAGACAGGATCAGCAGCTTCTGGTGGTAGTGTGTTCTCCGGCGAGCCATCTGTTAGCATTAGTAATGATTGATCATTGTCAGTCCATTTCACTACATTATCATCCGTGCACTAACTTAAGGCAGTATATGATGTATGACTCGCATTGATGTTGTATGTGTCTATTTATCTTTCTAATGTACGGGTGACCGGATGATTATTTTTGGTCACTTGGATGGAAAACAAAAGAATATGGCTGTTGGGAATCAACATATATATAGTTTTGTTCTTATTCTCACTTTGAAATTGGTTTATCTAACTTATGCCAATTGATTCTGAGGGTGATCAATCCAATCTCACAACAATTTTAGACACCATTGAAATTGGAATATCTTGCTACTTCAGAAAATAGTAATCAATGTGGTAAAAGGTAGTTCGCTCGCTTTCAGTGCCTCCGTCAATCCGTCCCTAGGCCAATACAGAGGAGGTAAATCATAGATGACTATTAACCATTAACGCAAATGGTCAAGGTATGGGGTAGATATATTCTCAAACGCATCAAGTTTCGATCTCAATACCTCATATGAAAATCTCTCATGCCTTAACCATTGTACCGCCTCGAAGGGACAAACATATACATGATCATGTGGCAAAAGGTGAAATCGCTCGCCCCCAGTGCCCCCACCAATCCTTCCCCAGGCCAACACAAACATATACATGATCATGATAAGTATGCATGTGGCAATCAAGTCAACAATTATCAATTAATTTCTAATAATATCAAATTCTCTATTTGATGTATTTCGCATGAACATACGAATGTGTCAACCCACTTTGGTACTTTTTGATTTTATTAGATTTATTGTTTCATTATGGTATAATTTTATTAATTAGTTTCTTAATTATAAGGTGTTTGATTATAACTTGGTTTATGACTTTTAATTTCTTTATTGGGCTTGATATTTTATTTCTCAAAGTATTACTTTATCTTATCAATTTATGTATTTTTTATTAAAATTTTAAATTTGTATATTTTATTTTTGATTTTATATTTTAATTAATTTTTGTTCCATAATTGAATGGAATTAACTTGATGATAATTAATTTTAATATTTAAATTTGGAGGCTTTAAGTTTAGATTTGACTTGTTAAAATTGAAATTTTATTTTCTTGAATTTTAGTATTTAATTTATAAATTTTCTGATTTAATTTTGAATTTTTAGAATTAATCATTTTTTTATAATTAAAGGGTACTTTATTATAATTAATTTCAAAATATAGTTTTCAATTTTTAGTCTACCGAACCAGGCCACATCATTGATTCGAGTCCGAACCCGATCACCAAACCCTATCTATTGAATGATCCTTAGGATTAGTCGACCTAACTGTTTGGTCTAACGATCCTTCTGATTGGTAGACCACACTGGCTTGGATCTGATTCGACCCGAGTCAAGTCCGGTTCATTCCAACCT